>JAOBRD020471879.1:0-35136 GCA_027575215.2 Hydrozoanthus sils | reverse complement strand
AGAGGCTTAACTATCCATATCATTTTAAAAATTTACTTTTCCTAGTTTTGGCGACTTATGATATGAATTGCTATAAAATCTTGAAGAGCACTAAATCTTACCTTTGCAAAGTTTCCCCGCTTAACATTTGGGTATCGAACACTTGTCAGCTCAACTTTAGACGAGAAGTGCCTATTATTGAAATGCACAGCAACGAGATGGCGAAGTCCCTCCACATCGTGACGAACAAGTAACCTAAATACTGCTCGATTACAAGCACCACTCTTCCACATCAACTTGCAGCTTCGATAAAGAACGTTTGACATTTTTCCACCCAATCACATAGCAAAAATCCTTGAGAGTGTAAAATCCAAAACTGGCTCTTCTCGATCGTTTGCACAACAACGCGTGGTTACATAGTACCTGAGCCTGCAATCAAAAGTTGTTTGTGCGGTTGCTGTGTGACGTCACGGAAAACAAAGATTCGATTCTGAAGATGGCGGTTCTAGAACGCAATGAAGACATCGTTTAGTTTTAATCATCTCGGGGTTTCGAAGCCGTAAGATGTCTGACTCCGAAGAGGAGTCTGCAACAGAGCATCAACTTAAAGTCGTGTTGTTAGGAGACGGTACTGCAGGAAAAGTAAGTCTTAATAAATTACTTCTTTGTTTGCAAAATTTATTGTCTCTACAACAAAGTTTCTCTCTGAACGAATATCAGCACGAGTTGTAATTGAACCCAGCTGCTTTTAGTTTCTCGTCAAACTACTAGCTTTGAGCCTCAATACAACTTCTTTTTGTCTATTTTAAAGGTTATTTATATTTTAATCTTTTTTTCAGACTTCTATATCAACGAGATATGCACAGGAAAATTTTAACAGAGCCTACAAACAAACACTTGGCTTGGATTTTTTCCTGAGAAGAATCGTTCTGCCGGGTAATCACATTGTGGCTTTCCATTTTTACTGAATTGCTGTTTGGATTGTTCTTTCAACGTTTTTTCATGATTTATTACTGTGTCCACTACGGCAACCGTGGCTCTGTGAAGTTCTGTTAAATACCGTATGATGAGTATAATTATGGCATGTGTGATTAATGAATTTATCGCGTTTTTCCTGGCAAGACATTTTTCAAACAAAGATACTGCTCTTTCGTTTACAAGATAAACTTCAAAAGTAGGACCAAGCCTTTGATAAAAAAAACTTGAACATGCATGTAATTTAGAAGAATTTATTCGCCATTTTTCAGTAAATCTAATGGTGTATGTGAGAATGTAATTTGGTTTCATTACAAGAGTTAAAGACAAGTGATTTTAGTTCACGCACAAAAATTTAAAAAGAAAAGACAATTGTACTCATTGGAAAATATATTTCAAACTTTTTTTGTGCTAGAGTAAAATCTGGTGCTTTTAAAGAATTAACTTAAAGGTGTGTGACACTGTTAGATAAAATATTCAAAGTTATATATATACACCATGGGGAAACCCTGAGAACCAGAGGATACTTACATTTTAGACTCTAGCCTGTAATCCAATGAAGAACTATTGTCCAAAATGTCAGTATCTTCAGTTTCTCAACAGCATATGATTTAGAATATATCTCTAACTATTTCTATTGAAACTCTGATGCAGAATCTCAAAATTATAACTTGTTCTGTGCTAGAATTTAGTATATTAGCTAAAGGTGAAAGAAGAATAGTATATATAGGAGGGGTTGATGCAGTGCTAAGATCTCTGCCTCCCAGTCTTGAGATCCCCAGTTTAATTCCCAGCCGGATTGAGGGTTAAATATTTGGGTGACCTTCTTTCCTGCTTAAGGTCATTGAGCTTTCCATCCTTCTGGGGTCAGTAAAATGAGTACTGTTCAGCATACATGGACTGCTTTGAAGCAGCTGCCTAAAGTACTTTGTATGTATGCTTCCAGTCCGCTAGGGGCAAACTGATAACTGTAAAGCACCTTTGAGCATTCATATTAAAAAGGCGCTATATAAATGCACCACTATTCTTTATAAATTATACTTACTCTGTTTATGTATAAGTCAAATGTGTATGAGTGAAATGTCATTTTTGGCCAAAATTGAATACTAATTGAACAAAAATGTTCGGGTCATTCTTCATGTAGGGGCATAGTTAAACAAGGTTTGGGATTGGTTGATGTAAGGTTGGGGTAAGCTTTGTCTTTCTGTGCCCTCCAGTCTGTCCTCTGCACGAAAAGAAAGCCACATGATATTTATCTAGCTATCACTGATACATTTAACCAATCCAACCTTACAGTATTTGCCAGCATCTCAGTAAATTCTCCTTAGGATAACAAAATTGCAAAATTCTCATCCTAAATTAACCTGAGTCATTGGTCATTCCTGATATTGTTTGGTGGCCTCTAGTCTTCTCGATTGTCGGTTTTGCCATTATAATCATAAGTAAGGTTGTAATCATAAGTGTGATCATTTTGCTTTATGCTTATTTTGTCATTTCCTGGCAATTTGGTGGGCTGTTACATTTTCTTTTTCATGTATAAGTCAAGGTCAATTCTTAGGTCAGTTTCCATGTTTTAAATCAAGTTATTATGCTTAAACAAGAGTGTATACGGTAAGTAGTTTATTATTTGTAAAAGAGTTATAATTATTCCATTCACTGACTTTGTTTCTACAACCAAACTACTTGCAGGCAATGTCCATGTAACTCTCCAAGTGTGGGACATTGGTGGTCAGTCCTTGGGGGGAAAGATGCTTGACAAATACATATTTGGTGCACATGTAAGTTGGTTTTTTGTTTATTCATTATACTCTAAAAACAAACAAACTGTTGTCTGGTTAGCCTAGTTGGTTAGGCTCCCATCAGTTATGTGGGAAGCCTGGGTTGGATTAGGACCTTCACTCAGAGTCTTTAAATAACTGCCCAAGGAGAAGTATGCATGACAAATTTTTTTAATTCATAGCCTCTCAATAGCTCAGTTGGTAGAGCAGGCAGAGGACTGTAGAACTAACATCATCATTGCTAGATATCTTTTTTGCAAGTATTTGTTCAACATGTATGTTGATCTTGTGCCCTTATGTATCTGACCATTCCAATCCATAGGCTGTGATGTTGGTTTATGACATCACAAATCAAAGTAGTTTTGACAACTTGGAAGACTGGCTAGAAATGGTCAAGAAAGTTTGTGACAAAGATGGTTCCAGAATGCCGCACATAGCACTGGTTGCTAATAAAAGTGAGTACTTATATGTTTATACTGTGCAGTCAACTGATACACTCATTACAGAGCTGCAACCCTCACTTTAGAGAAACACAATGAACACACTTTTGTCATGATTGAAGTTTATTTTTGGAAAACACTCAGGGTTTTTTAAAAAAAACTTCATTTTAAGCTGCAACCCCCAACTCAATCTGGCTTTGCATTCAAGATTTAGAAATTATGTGAAAAAATGGTGCAGCTTAAAAGTGAATAACTATGGCATGTGAAATACAACAAATGCTGGTTAGTAAAATCTTGAAAATAGATTTTAACCCTTTTGGTGCCATATTTTATATTTAGAGTTCAATGTCAAATTTATTTTGAAATATGAAGTTTAAATAGAAAGTGAAGCTTGAAAAAAAAGTTATTCAACCTGGGAGAAGGAAAAAGAATTTTAATGAGCTATAGTCAACAATGGCGCCTTTCTTACGTGTCGACTTCAGTTGACCATGGTGTTGAAATCAGAAGTTACATGTTGACTTCAGTGACTGATGGCACTGAAAGGGTTAAGCTGTGTATGAGTTGTCAAGAAATGGTTGGTGTAAAACCAAGTTCATACTTGTAAGGGAATACAATAGTTACATGCTTAATGTTATGTTCTCATGACTTCACTTGATATATGAAGCTGATTTAGTTTGCTATGTTATGGCTTTCAGTGGACCTAGAACACATGCGAGTTGTTAAGCCTGACAAGCATGGCCGCTTTTCTCAAGAAAATGGAATGTCAAGGTAATAATAGAACATTAATAATCATTCATCAATTAAATCCCTCTCTAGTGCAACTTGTTTAGTTGCCAGAATAAGTGTAGTCATGTGACTGTGAGTCCTTAAGTCACAAATGGACATATGAAGAATAACCTATTTTTAAATTTTTAATTAGTAAAAGTCTGGGTAGGTCTTACAATTATTGGTTTGCTCATTTTTTAAAAATTTCAATTTGTTTGTTATGCAGATATTATGACAGTATTTATTCACATGTAAATAGGGTAATCTCTATAATTCTCTTTTGTCTACAGCCACTTTGTTTCTTCAAAAACAGGAGATCAGGTAGGAATGTTCAAGCATGTAATTATTAAACTCTTAAGTAAATTATTTAATAACAATTATTTTTAAATATTATTAATTATCATTGATTTATTAATCTTAACTTTTTAGTTACAGTAACTAATGACATAATGATAAAAGTTATTATTATAATTATAATTATTTTTATTGTCATTATTATTGTCGTTATTAATCAAAATCATTTAAAGGTGAATTATCAAAGGTTTATTGAGCTAAACTTTGACTCTAAGTTTCTAAATTACTTTCTTCTTGGTCAAGCTTTTACGGTTGGAATGCTTTCAAAACTATAAATAATCAACTCGGATCTTATATCTTCTCTTTACTGTTACATTATCAAAATAATTTAACGTAGGCCACAGGGTTTATTTTAATTTTTTTTTTTGATATTGAAAGAATTGAAATTGTAATAAATTTTCCTTTCAATATCAACAAAAAACAATTAAAATTATTTTACTGATTGGTTCGAAATTTGATCATCCACCAAAATCTCAGAGCAGAATCTTGTGAAATTTTCCAGGTCTGTTCATATATATAATAAAATTGTAAAGAAACATGTTAAGAAAACCTACAAAAGTTCTGTTCACTTGGTACTCTTAAAAGGTGAGCGCTAGGGTAAAGAATTGATTTTAAGAAACTACCCTTTTTACAAATATTTTTTGTTCACCAAAAGTTTTAAATACAATCATCAGGTAACAATTCTTAATGTTTGCTTTTATCACAGATCAGCCTGTGTTTTCAGAAAATTGCAGCTGATGTACTTGGTATAAGACTTACCAAAAATGAGCTGGAACAACACCAGGTACTTCCATTTATTAATAATATATTAATGATTAATTTTGTTTTGCCTAAAGAATAGACCTTTGTTTACTAATTGAATAATGATTATTAATAGACTGTGAGGTTTGGTGCCCAAGATGTCAATATTTATTTAATTCCTTGTTAAATTGTTATTATTAAAACTCATGGTATTATTTGAATGTTAAATTCACTAATTAAAAAATCTATTAAAACTTGATACTCATATTATTAACAAAGTATTCAAAACCTGTATGTACCATCTCCATATAACATCTCAAAGATCCGCCAGTACCTAACCACTGAAGCCTGCAAACACCTTATACATGCCTTGGTCACATCTCCTCTGGACTACTGAAATTCCTTCTCTTTATCATTTTAATAAATCTTCTGTCCAATGCCTCCAACTAGTACAAAACTACACTGCACACCTCATCTGTAAAGTCCCAGTTAGTTCTGCCATATCTCACTCTACCTCAAAAATCTTCTGGCTTCCAATTTATGCAACAATCAATTTCAAGTTACTTTAATACCATTTTATTTTAATGCATCCATGGAAATGGCCCTTGCTATTTATCTGAATTGATCTGCTGAAAAACTGTAAAGTTCCCTGGCCTTAGTTTACAAGCTCATCTACAGCTTGAAGTCCCAAGGACTGTATCAAGAGCAACTCAGAGCATGGCTGACAGTGCTTTTCCCATTGCTGGGCCTAAATTATGGAATGAGGTTCCTGCACACATACAAAACAGTTCCATTCTTGCCACTTTAAAATTAAGCTCAAAACATTTTTATTTAACTAATTTAAAAAACAACTTTATACCATTGAATATAAACAGTTTCTTTGAATTTTTTTAGATGTAGGTACTTGAAATGCCAAATTATTTTATTTATTCTTTAAATTGTTCATCATCTCTTATTTACTGCAGAAAGTTCTCAAGGCAGATGTTATCCAGTACACTAATCATGAGATGCCAGCAAGAGCCACACCAACACAGGCCAAGAGTGCTTTCTGTGTTGTACAGTAAACTTATCTTTTTACACTCTATAGCATTGCTTACACATTCAGATACATTGTCCAATAAATTATTTCATAATTATGTAAACGTGTAGTGACAGCAAAAACAGTTCTACAAAAAGGGTTTTTACTAAGTTTTACAGTGTCACATTCAGTACCTCAACTACCACAATCCTTTTTACAACTTTTTCATGACAAAATAATAGCTTTTGGACTGCTTTTTTTCATTTTGAATACAAACATGCAGAATAGAAGTTTGTTGTATGGACTGCAGCAGCTGAAGTCAAGAAGTGTTTTCAACATATGCATCCTAGTGTGTGGTACTTGCTAGCCTAGCCTCACTGCATGTAACAACCATAGCTATAACAGGCCCATAGTCAGGATTTTTTGCAAGAGAGTGGGATTGAACAAGGAGATGAACCAAACAAATGGGTCTGTAAGCTTGTTCCCTGGGAAAATTTTTAAAACTAGGTTTTCTAAGACTGAAATTTTAAATTATGCAAGTAAAGCCCATCATAAAAACCTGGATATTAATCAAACTATTGAACTTCAAAATCAGTTTTCAACAACATACATAAAGGATAGTTACTTTTCAATCAGTTTGTCAACAAAACTGAGCCTTTGCTGCCTGTTAGGAGGGTACAAGCGCACCCATCGCACCCCATCCCCCCCCGCTATGGATTTGTATAAACATATAGCTTAGGGAAAGGCGTTAAAACTGACCTATTCAGAGCAGTCCATCCTTCAAAATGCAGTCACTGGGACAGCTCATTTAAAGATGTGAGGCGTATATCCAGTAATTGTTTGGGATTGAATAAATGATAAAATGAATAGAAAGAAATTAACTATAGCACTGCTTTGTAAAAGCTTTGAGACTGTGGTTTAAAGTTTCCAATATTTTATTGAGTGTTAATGCCAAGCAATATTCACTGTGTGCCTTACTTTGTTATAATTAGTAACCCTCACTATTTTCCAGTATGTCAATGAATAGAAAATTTTGTGTCAGTTGTCATTACTATTTTAGTGGTAGATTTAGCAAGCATTAAAACAAGCCCAGACCACAAAACCAACATAAGACATGTTTTCCTATCAGTGATCAAATTGAGTTGTCAACAGGCCTTTTGCAGTAAGAGGTCACATGACCACATTTACCTTTAATAAATAAATTACGTAGATGACAAAAAAAAAGTTCAGAAATGGCAAGAGTGGGTTAAAATAAGAATTAAAGCATAGATATTTCTTTAAAAAATGACAGTGACTACAAAATAAAAATTTAGGTAACATACTGTATGTGTGTCATACAAATGCTTAGAAAGTATCCCACTTTCTGTTGCTTGCCTTTTCTTACATAAAAAAATAGATGAAACTTTGCCTTTTAATTTAAGTTAACCTGCTCTTTCCATTTGTGGATACCATTTTGTCATAATTGATTGATTTAAGATAGCTGTGATCATGTGACCCCAAGCTGGAAAGGGCCTATTAATTGTTATTTATTATAGGTTCAGTCAGTTTTGACAGTAGCACCTTGAGTAGCCAAAAGACTTGATTCTTAGGTAAGGTTGCTGATGGGCTGGATGAACAACAAAAGACCAGATTAGATTAGCCTGCAAGCTGGCTCATATTTTGGGGAGAAAAGGGAAAAATAATGAGGAGAAAAAGGGGCCGATAAATGAGCCAACTCGAAGGCTTAGATCAGACCAAATAGGGCAAGATCTGTCACAAACAGATGAACCCACAAGGTATTTTTCAGCACTTCCAGGTCAAAAGAAAGGAGAGGGGGGTCATTTGGGAGGTAATTAATATTGAATAGAAGAAGCCCAAATAAGCAAAAATATAATGAATAATCATTGATATTATTTTTAATTAGTATAATCATAAATACCTGTTGATGCTTGCAAACTTGTCTGGATTTAAATTGGTTTATTTATCTTTTTTCGTTTTTAAATTGTACAGTCAAATAAATGCTACCAAAATAAATTGTGCTTAATATATTTCTGTCTTCACACTTTTGTTTTATTAGTCTTCATCTCTGGCCAACCCGACTCACTCCCTGTCCACAACAAACCAACCTAACCCATCCTCTTTTGTAAGAACACCCACTGATGCCAACACAAAAACACGCCCCATCCCCAAGTGTCATAAACACATCAATCGTCCCCTGTCAAAACATCAATTCATCCCAAACCCCTGACATAAACACACCACCCCTCCCATATGCATCCCCTTTCAAAAAAAACACACCAATCTTTATCCCCTTAGCCAAAAACTTGTAAAAGGTGGGTGGGAACCAATTTCAGTTTTTTTGGAGTAATTTGAAACAAATGTTCTCTCTGCAAAAGAAAGTACAGCAAGTGCAATTTAGTAATTCAGTGGTAAAACCAACTCTAAATTTGATAGTTCAAAAAAGCTTTGCCACATATCATTTAAAGTTTAGCCCTGGGTGCTGTGATTTTACACATTAGCTCTTTGTCAAATCAAATAATATAATTAAAGGTAATGCTGGAAAAGCATCCCAGACCAAAGTTTATAAAATTATGGCAAAGATTTTAAAATTAACTGATTTTGCCTTGCCAAGGAAAAGTTGTGCATCTAACACAAAATAATTTATACAGACTTTAATGATGCCTTTTGAACAATTACAAAAGTAATTTCGAAAACACAATACAAAAATACTCTGATACTTTTATAATGTCTTAATAATTTCCCTATTTCTTAATAGTATAATTACACATAAAATGCATTTACAAAATGCTAAAACAATCTTGAAATTGGATAATATTGTTACCCTGAGCAAAGTTGACAAAGCTACAAGAGATGGAGTACAATCATTCAATTATTAAATTCAACAAAAACTATAGAGAATCTGTAACAGCCCTTGTGAGCAGCAAATTTCAGATACCAATGAACAAAACCTGTAGTTTGCCAAAATATATTAGATTTTGATAGTTATATTATTTTTTTGTGTGCAATGTGTTGTCTGGAAACAATTTGAAGCTTGTACCTTAGTCTTGGGCAATCTGGACACAGATTTTTAAAAATAAACTAAAAAAGCTGAAGTAGAATCAATTGTGGGGCAGTAAATCCTACAGTAGTTTATTTATAATGCATATATACTGTTACTATAAAGTCTAACAATTACTAGTTTGCCACAATCAAAACCCTAATTCATGGAAGTTGATCTCCAGTTTTTGTACAGCTTGACACACTGGGCTCACAGCCTTACAGAAACCTGTAAAGTGTCTCATCATGTCTTGCCAAGTTTTGTAGTGCTTACATAAAAGTGTTTCCTTGTTAAGTTGAATGGTTAGAAATTAGCACCCTTCATTGCAAGTAATTGTAAGCTGTGGCTTTTTAGCACTTTATGTATAAGTCAATTTGTTTTAAATTTTCAAGCATTAAAGTATGGTTGACAGTTTTTTGCTTTAAATCACTAGTAACCAAACATTTCATGACAAACACTCACTTAAAAACTACTTCCTACTCATCTTCACCTGTAGAAGATAATACTTTTGACCACCTACAATTAAAACTAATGATGCAGTGTCCAAACCGAGTTTAGCTTTGACCAACAGGTCCAAATACAGCCCGAGTGACTAAGGTTTTAGATAGTTATCTAGTATATGGATCTTGGTTGCAAATATTAGTCATTTGGTACAACAGTAATCACTAGACCATAGCTAGACCAGTTGAATTCTTTGGGTAGATCCAGCTGCAGAAACAATTAAAACAAAATTCAATGTTAACAATCTCAGGTCTTGTAAACATAACTATGAGAAGGAGTTTTGAGTCAATAATAACATGAATTTTATCAGAAAATTAATAGAGTTGACTATTAAATTCATAAAAAATGACACTGAGTAGTCTAAAAGTTTTAGTATTTACCAAATAAAATGTTAGTATAAGGGAAGAAGTCAAAAGAATGGTATTTTTAAGGAACCCAGTTTTGTCAGGGGAGGTGGTGAGTGGCGGCACATACCCCACTACCCTTCCCCCCACCACTTTTTCAGAGCTCAGTTTCTCAAAACCTGATTTAGGGGTATTGGTTTTTATTGTATTATGTACTCCTCTCTCCACAAGGAAGGTGTTGGTGCAAGCACTCTATCAATATCTATTTTATTGAACATGATATTTGCTCCTGAAATTTAGCCTTTTTGAAAAAAGGTGGTGGGTGGCAGCACATAATACCCCACCCCCCTAAAATGGGTTCCTAGGAAGTAACATTGTTTTGACCTTTTCCCTAAGTGTGTACCTTTGAGAGTTTAAAAATTCAGTATTTTTTTTTGTTTGAAAAAGTTGTTTAGGTATTCACCAAAATATTGGGACAAAAATTCACTTCATGATAACAAAGTAAACAGATTTTCTATTCTTAGCATGTACACTTGTGAGTTTTGTTTACATTTAATTTGAGGTTTACTTTTGCATGTACATCTATTATTAATTATACGAATATAAAAGTTTATTACTTCACCTCGTGTGGTCTTATAAGGCAATTAAGGTCAGCATCGAGTATCTTGCAAAACTCATCTGTGATCAGAACCTGCAAAATGACTGACAGTTATTAACCAAAATACAGCAACTATCTCCCTAATGAATATAAAATTATTGAAACAAAAATTCAAAACAAAAACAAAAATTTATAACAAAAATTTCTTAGCCATAATTTTTTTTTCTCTTCCTATCAATAATGCATACCTCAAAATTAACCAGGTGTTACAATCATACAACATTACCAGTAACCATGTGTAAGACACTTATATAATTAGAAGGATAATTAATTGAGGATTGCATTATATTTAAGGAGGCAGCGTGACTCAGCAGTTAGGGTAATGGATTTTAATGCAGCTGTCCTGGGTTAAAATCTCACTCTGACCACAGACCAGATTTGGCTTTGGTGATCCCAGAACCAAATCCACCACGCTTGTAAATATCCAACTGGTCTGCCTCCAACCAGCTGGGTTTCTTAACTGTATTCATGTTTGTTCAGAAGTTTAACCTGGCTACATATACTATAATTGTAAATGCATTGACGCCCTACAAACATGATTTAATACGGTTATTATTACTATATTGCTTGGTCAGATTCAATGTGCAAAACATGCAATTCAGTTCAGAAATATAATACACTTAATAATTTATACAATATTATGTTTGCAGTGCTGGAAAATTGACAACTAGTAATAAACTTCCTACAAACTAAAGAACAAGCAGCAGAAATAATTAAATGGAGTTACAACATGTTGATTAGTAAATTTATGCCAACAACTACACTGTATCAGGCACTAGCTAAGTATCCCCTCCCCCCCTCCCCCCTAGCCAGAAAATCAAGTTCTCAGATCCCCCCCAAGAGAAACATCTGAGATTTTAGCCCTGAATTCCATACTGATGACCTGGGTTCTACTGTAGCTGGTGGTAATGCTGGTTGGCTAAAAACAAGGCATACATAGCCCTTTTTTCCAAAATGGCAGTGGTTTTAATATTCTTTTGTGTGCATTCCAATTAACCCTATTTGCCTTGCTTTGGGTAACACAATCATTCTTTTGAAAGTTCAACTCAAGCAGCAACAAGGCTAAATAAATTTGGATGTACACAAAAGTATACTTATTATACTTGCCACCATTTTTGAAAGTTGTCTATAGAATTGTTTACAAACTGATACAGAAACTGAAGAACTTGATTTGTTCTATGAAAAGTATTGACTCCAGTTAAGAGAATTTACAGGGGGTGACAGGCTGCACCAAGAAAGGCTGTTCCAGCAATAGCTTTTTTGTTCAGTGAATGTCCCAAATTTTTCACAACATTCCTGAAATTTATTATATAATAAAAGGCTATGAAAGTTTTAAATTCTGAAAGTTTAAAAAATGAACATTTTTGATGCTAGGTCATCTTCTGATCTTCAGGTCTTCAGATGACCTAGCGTGGAAAACGTTCATTTTTTAAACTTTAAGAACTTAGCCTTTTATCATATAATAACATTTTAGTGAAACCATATGTCAACATTCCTGAAATTATTCCACTGCCTAAACTTAAGTTATGATTACCAAAATTTCACCCTATCTAGTGCATACTTACTCCCACTTTTTTAAGAGGAACTCAGAATTGTCTCTATCTCCCAATTCTCATTTTTTTGCTCGTCTTTCCCAAGGTTTTGGTGTAAAACTTCTGAAACAGCTGTTCTTAGGGCTGTCACCCCAGTAGAAAGAGTTCAGTGTTCAAATACTTACTTGCAACCAGGGCCCAGAAGCAGCAAACATGTGGTCTATGTCAGCAATGGCACCAGTTATCTTGGTCGTCACTAAAGTGATAGCAGTATCACTCACAGAACTGTTGAATGTAAAATGTCGGCCATGTTGCAGACGGCCTCTGTAAAATTGAGATGTAATGCATTGATATTTAACCATCCACAAAAAAAGTTCTGGAATTGAATTACAAAATATGAACTCTGCCAAACTACTCACAAAAACATCATAACATAAGTTATAAAAATTAACGAACTCAATACTGTCTTCTTCTGGCTTCGCTTCTTCTTCCATCATTTATTTTAGCATTTCATGTAGCTTTACAGTACCTATAGTGCTGTCATTATATTTAGTTGAAATGTACAATTATCAGTTTAAATGTGGCGATGCAACTTCAATAGTTTTTAATAGTGCTCTATAGCAATGCTAGAGCTAAGCAAAAGTTGTTAAGATCTATTTCTAAAAATATTCTAACTTGAGTTTCTGGACTTTCACCCATCTTCAGAGAGTTAAAATTCTAAACATTTTTAATTATCAACAATAGACAGCAAGTAGCAAAACTGCCAGTGTTTTAAACAAAAAATAATTATGGCAGATTCTTCAAACACTCGTTTTTATCAGTTAACTAGTATACTAGTTGGTTTCTACTAGAACAATTGGACTACTCGCTGTTGTTTTCTATGAATCTAATAGTCAGCTCATCGCTTTGCACCTCACTAACTATATGTTAATTAAGAGAAAACTCCGCCACGCAGTCTAATTGTTAATAATCAAAGTGTATATAATTATCTAAATCTTGAAACTTAGAGTGTTAGAAAGTTTGCCAAAAAAGATGAAAAATGTCGTTGATTTCACTAAAATAGCTCTTTCGGTTGCTAATAAGATATTAAGGTTTTTCAAATATGTAAATTAGATAGGCTGTGACATGTCAGGACCTTGAAAAGTGGAAAGATCACAAAACAACAGTATTTGTGAAACTTTGCACAAAGTTTTACACTAACACATACATATGTTGTGATGTTTGTTAGGCTGTTGCTATGGCATCTTCTTCAGTCCCAGCCCTTCTTTTGTTTTGAAATAAAAAATTTTGGGCACCAAAATATAAAATAAAGTCTTTTTTTTCATCATATATATAGTGAACACCACAGAGGATGACTGTAACTGCTTTTTTTCAATATGAAAATGTTTTACAATAGAAAAAAAACTGGAAATTATAAATTGTAGAAATATGAGGTCTATGATTCACATGTTACTATGGCAACATCAAAATTCCTATAGTTGAATTTCGTTTGATGAGTATGAAGTTTTGCCAAGTTTCAAATCCATTGCAGAAGTAGTTCGAGAGATAACTGTTGTTTTATAATTTACTCTCATCATGATGCCACAACCTATCTAATTTGCATATTTATATCTCAGCAACCAAAAGAGTTATTTCAATGAAATAAATTACATTTTTCTTCCTTTATGACATAATTTCTAACACTCTAAGTTCCTTGATTCCAATATACACACTTTAAATAAATGTAATTAGAGTTTACACACCTAATAGCCAAAGGTAGCAACTCAGCAGCTTCCAGTGTGAGCCTCAAATGAACTCCCCGCAGAGTCCTTGTTCTCACAATTTCACTGTTAATACTACTACAAGAAGACTGCCGTTCATTGGGAATTTCCCTGCCTCGTGCATGCGTTGGAGAACCCATGCATATTGGTGGAAGAACCGGGAAGCGAGTTCCAACATCTTTGGTTGCACTTTCCACATTTACTGAAGACTCTAGGTTAGGTTGCATTGTTGGTGATCTTTGTATCGCATATTCCTCCCACCAACATTTACTGCTTACCCCACTGAGATTTGACCCTTCTTTCTCAATGCCATTCTTGACAACTTGCTGTACAAGAGAAAAAGTTTATCAACATTCAAATTTTACTCTAATTCACAATTAAGTGCTGTAAGGCAGTGTCAAACATGATATCAGATCAAAATTTATTCCTGTACAAGTTCATCCTGGTTCCATATAAATCGCTACATTTGTTTACATGTTTCTTTTTTCATTCAGCCATTCGTTCTTTGTTTATTATTTTTACAAAGTGAAACATGCAGCAAATATCATTTATCTGAGCACCTGTCTAAATTGCTGTGTGAATTTTTAGTATGGCTTGCAATAGAATAACATTGGAGAGCCATGCAGAAATAAGGGAAGCAGAACATGAAGAATGATCCAAACTATGCTTCAGAACCAGCATGTCACATTGCCCAAAATAAAGACCACAAGTTTGTATGAAAAACCCTGAATTCCACATCACAATGGAAAATGAGAAAGTTCAAAGAAACAATTTTTTACATTGTTAATTCAAAACTCAAGTTATAAAACAAACAAATTAGGTCCTTTGAACTCCACCTGCTCCCTTAGTAGAGAATAACCCTTTGTTTTATGATCCGTTTTAAATAGAAACATGTTACCCAAGGTTCACAACCTGAAGATGGTCAATTATACCGATTTCAAATGTTTTTTTAAATGCTATTAACATATTTATAGCCTTATATTTTTAATAATAATGTTTACACATGATACTTCAAAGGTTTTCATACCAGAAGGGCTTGATCCAGTAGAAATTGAAATTTTCTTTCCGGAATGAATCTCAATCGGTTAATCATGTAAACACTGCCCAACTTGTAACAAAAGTTGTTTGGCTCTGAGAATAACTGTCAACATGGTTCAGTTTGTTCTAATTCATAGTAACTGTTCAAATCACAAACTAAGATAATGTAAGTAATTTTATGACCATGCATTCTGTCTGGCAATGTTTCTTATGAATAATCTTAAATATGTGTTGCAGTAATAATTTATTTTGAAATTTTTCTAGCAAAATTCTGCTGCACCCTCATGATTCTGATGACAAAGATCATCAAAGATTACATTCGTTTTGAATATTTGATACGGATGGCATTCAACCTTCAGTTTTGGCTACGAATGGCGTTCAACCTTTAGTTTTGGCTATCCATTAGAAAACTTTGCTTGTCTGA
Organism: Hydrozoanthus sils; assembly: GCA_027575215.2. NCBI lineage: Eukaryota > Metazoa > Cnidaria > Anthozoa > Zoantharia > Hydrozoanthidae > Hydrozoanthus > Hydrozoanthus sils. Next base: position 19,792 of record JAOBRD020471879.1, on the reverse strand, counting down.
GCTATTGAGAAAATTTGTTATATGTTTGCATTGTCCAGACTGTGTAGTGTGAGAAGCACTTTGGAACCATATCTTTATCATAGGCATTTGTGAGTGTCAATGAAAAGTTTCTTTAGGGAAGTTTACTCATTACTCTTGTAAAGCTATGAACTATCCATTAAAATGTTTGGATTATCCATTAAAATGCTTTGGCTGTATCCGTTAAAAATTGATAATCATTTACCAAGCTGTTAAAATGTTTTGGCTGATCTATTAAAATATTTTTCTAAGCTATTAAAACGCTTTGGCTAATCCATCAAAATATTTTGCCAAACCGTTAAAATGCTTTGGCTAATCCAATCAAATATTCTGTCAAACAGTTTAAATGCTAAATGGCATACCATTTTATTGCTTTTGATATCCATATTCACCTCGCTTTAGTAAGCTGTTATTTTTAACATTTTAATGGATAGACATTAGTGTACATTTTCCCATGTGATGACACAATTTATTTTAAATGAAACACTAATAAAAATACCTGAAGGGAAGGTTTGATTTCAAAAATTGACTCTTCCCTGTCCATATCAGTTATCAGCCAAGGTCCCCCTGCACTGGAAAAAATGTTAAAGTAAGACTATAGTGTTAAGCAGACATGAGAGTCTTTGACTTCCCCTAGACAGGACGCTAATCATAATCCATCTCTCAAATTGATCAAACTAAAATTTTTCAGGTACACAAGTTTTTAAAAATGTTCTGACTGCCTTCCTCCAAATCATTCCAAAGACAAGTTTTATCTTTTCTTTTCTTTGCTACTTTTTTACTTTGCGTATCCTCATTCTTGTATCAGCACCTATTTTTATTGTATCTTTGCACTCATGCACTACATTCAGGTGATGGGAACCTTTGTGAATCATGAAATATAAATAAATAAATAATAAATAAACAAGTTAGCCTCCAGTAGAAAATGGTACTCATTAATATTATACAGCTAAGTTGACTGGAACAAGTCAGGTAAAGTGTCTTACTCAAGGTTTCTGTAGTGTTAAGCAGATGAGAGTCTTTGCCTCCCCAAGACAGAACACTAATCTATCACAGGTTAGCTTCCAGTAGAACTGGTACTCATTTATACAGCTGAGTTGACTGGAACAAGTCGGATTAAAGTGTTTTGCTCAACCTTGGACACACCACAGTGGTCTGACTGGGGCTCAAACTTGTGACCCATTATTAAGCCAAACAAGCTAACCACTCAGCTGCATGCGCCATAGAAAAAATCCTTTGCGAATAAAAAATTAAACAGTTTGACTGATTTTGACAACTGAAAAATAAATTTTAATAATCCATCACAGACTCTGAGATCAAAACTCCCCAATTGGTTCAAAGAAAACATATGGAAACAGGTAATATTGAGATTTACAACCTCAGATCATTAATAATTTATCATTAATTGACAATAGTTACTTGCATCAGCATTTTCAGAGAGAATAGAGAAACAGAGAAATAGAGAAAGATATAGGGTAAATAAAAAGTTAAGCTACATACTGTGGGATTTCCTGTAGCAGTTTAATTATAGAATGACCATTCCAGTGTTGGGATGCTTGTACTTCCTCAGCAGTTATACCAACAATCTGCACATAATCAATAAAAGAACACATACTGAACTTATTTTTAACTTGGTTTGCTACATTTGCTGTTTTAATTATTTACAAAAACAGTTGAATAATTTGTCTAAGCTTTTACACAACAAAAAAATGCAACATACTGACATTTAGACTGTAGTCCTTTGTCTGAGCTAAGTGACTTAAATGCATAGCATCGAAACAAATTATATCAAGCTTGCAGTAGTAGAGCTAGCAATTTTTGATACTTGAGTAAATACACCTGACATACTGGAAATTTAATAAAACGGAGGAACCTCTCTCCAAATTATATCCCACCACCATTTCATTTAGAAATTCTTCTACAAAATTAATTTAAAGATCCAGTAAAAAAATTGGATTGTTTTCGATTTCTTTCAAGATCAACATTAACATTTATTCCAATGACAAAAAACCAGAAGAATGAAAAATAATAAGCCAACTAGGACAATGGAAATAATGAAAACAATATTTATTTAATAATAAAATTATTTTAAAAAAAGGTTTGGATTTGGATAAGTGCTGAGGTATAGTTAAAGCAGCAAGCAAACAAGAAACTTTTTTCAAAATTGATAAAATATTGGTCTGACAGCAGGATCCACAAAAACTAAAAACTAAAAACGAGTTGCCTAGTGAAGATTGGATTCATCTCTACCTGAACAAACTGTACAGTTCCAAGCACTGTGTTCAGAAGTGGAAGTTGAGGATCATTACACATAAGCATGTGTTGGATATAGGAGTGGCCCTTGCTATATCCCTGGTCCCTCTGGGACTGAGTAAAGTCAAGAGGCAGGCGCCAAGATATATGATCACCCGCACAAAGAGTGTTTTCTAAATGAAAAATATAAAATTTAAGAATGCTAACTTAAAGATAGACAGCGTTTCAATGTCATCGCATCAACATCATCAGGTCAAACTTTCACTACTTCATGTACATGCTAACAAAATTGTTCAAAAACAACAAAAAGATAACAATATTTTAGGTTAATGGAAAACAAAGTTAAACTCTAAAACAAAAAAAAACATACCACATCCTTTGTATTCAACCTTGATTTGTTTGTTTGTCATAAAGTTTAACTTTGTTTTCCATTAACCTATTGTTATCTTATTATTGTGTCATAGGCAAATAGTTTTTTGAACAATTTTGTTAGCCTGAAGATGTTGTCGTGATGACAACGAAATGTTTCTAATCTAATTAGCATATTTAAATTGTCTTTCAATAGTTACATTTTCATCAAGATTCTAAAAATGTAAAATTCAGATATTACTGACAGGGGTATAAATTTGAACTCAAAAAGTCTACACAAAACATTAATTTTATTTAAAACCAAAGATTGTTGTGAATAATTATGTATGTATGTATGATTGCCACATATAGGAGACCCCCTTCTGGTAGTGTTCAATGTTTTTTATTACCTTTCATGTATGATCAATATTTATCTAATAATAATTATAATGACTAGTTCTTACAACAGGTAAAGAGAATACTGTCGAGCATTTAACACAGCAATGTATTAAATATTTTTAAATACTGTAAAATATGCTCTAATAAGCCACACTCTTAGTATTAAGCCCCCCGTCTAGAGCTTTAAATTTTGAATAAGCCCCCCCCCCTTTCAACATAAAGACAATGAAGCTAAAAGTCAAGGCATTCCAGTATCGAAATTACATTTTTTCCTTGGTTATATCTTTTTAAGTTTTTGAAAAGTGCTGGTTATAACACCAGTGGAACACAGAGGCATTAGTTGCCATTACATGTGTTTGGTAACCAGAATTTGTCAGTTCATGTTATGTTAAACTTTCTGTCTTTGGCTAAAGACAATATTTAAACAAGCCCCCCCCCCCCCTCTCCCATCCTCTCTAATAAGCACCCCTCCTGGAAGGTCCAAAAATATGCAAGCTCCCCAGGGGCTTATTAGAGCATTTACGGTAATTGTATATTTATTTGTCTACAAATTTAAACTCATTGACAAGAATTTCTTTCTCACTTTCAAAATCTCCAAATACTATTCAACTACAATATCTTCAAAATCTAACTAATCTTGATTGTAAGATTTGTGACCTCTTCCGAATCAGATTATCAATTCTTCCTGGCTCCACTCAACAGGAACAAAGACAATAATAATAATTAAATATATAAAATCAAAATCACAAATGAAAAGCATTTGGCAATTAGCCAGAGCCTTGTTCATCTAATCTTAGATAAATCAACACAGCACAAGAGGATGCTAGATCCAACAGTTCAGGGTAAGCAATTAATATTTTTATTAACAATAACACTGTGAATTAATGATAATAAAATAACACAAAGTCATGTTATTTACTGACAGGGAGGTCCATATAATGTTAATAAAATTAACACTTTGCCAGAGGTCTCACACAAGTGCTGTACAAAAATCAATCTAAGGGCACAGTTTTCTCAATACCATTCTCCCAGCCAGCAAATGATGTCTTAACTATATTTCCTTGTATTTTCGTGTAATTTTTTCTTAAAAAGGACATGGCCAATCTCAGAAAATTCTACTTGCTCATGGAAACAATCTGATTGTAGGATGTGTTTCTTTTTGCCCACTCCATGCCTTAAACAAAAAATAATTATTACAATTAGTATCTTTACTGCTAGCTAACTCACCAGTTCGGAAGACATATTTTACTAGCGACTGCATTAACTCAGCTGGCCACATTGGAGGACATGTTTCGCCGGCTTGTTTCTTCAGTCGAAATGTTAGTTCAAATCCAAATCCACTTGGGCCATCTTTTCGCCCTGTGTATCTTCAAAAGGGAAAAGAAAAATTTAAAGGATGCTTTTTGCAGTGTGTAATTAGATTTGTAGCTGCTACCAAGAAAAGAAAATCAACAAAATTTCTAATATTATTACAAAATGTCAAAACATGAATAACACCTGAAGAAAGTCTAATGAAGTACAGTTTGTAATATATGCTAGCCAGCAACAAGCAATCTGAGAGCAAAGATTTACATAGTTTCAGAATGACATACCATATTTTGCCGTATATAAGTCGACCTTTTAACACCAAAAATTCATGTCTAACAATTGCCCTCGTCCTATACACGGATCAGAACATGAATTTTTTTTAACACCCCTTAAACCTATATCAAACCAGAATTTACATGAGAAGTACTTGAAGCTAGACAGAATTCTGTGATCTTTAATTTACAGCATACTGTGTGCAAACAACTGATTATCATAAAAATGAAATGACTAATAATTACTTCGCTCACTCAAAATTTGTGTCATGTTTTTTTGTATTTCTTTCTCAAATTTTTGTTAAAAACCTTGTTTTTTTGGTATTTTTATCTTGCAAAATATTGAGGTGGACTATACACAGCAACTCTTAAACTTGCTAAATTAAGAATTGGGGTGAAACATTTTTGTTAATTCTCCAGTTTTTACGAATGTTTTCTACTGATGACGTCATGATCAGTGGTTTCACATCAGTTGCTGGACAGGCAAATTCTCAATTCTTTAAAATCTGTTGCTAATCTATAACCTATAACCAAACTTGGGCTGATGATGTATCTTGAGGTCTCGGTGAAATTAATAAGTGCCACATTGCTTGATCGAGGATTAAATAATGTTTATTTTACAGTATGCGCAGCTTATTGACCAGTACCTACAATCACAGAATAAACACCTACTGATGGACACGCCCATCACCATGGAGATCAGACAGCCCTGATGATATATAATGCCAGTGGGGTGGAATGCCCTCCATTGGACTTCCAGGGTTATTATACATACTCACAAAGTCAAGAGGATCTGGCCCTCCCAGCCTGTATAGCAAGAAAAAGAGTATTTACTTTCTTTTTTTAATTTCTGAACTAAATTTAAAAATCCTAATTAAGGCAGCTTTTGGTATTAATAATATTTAAAATAAAAACTAACGGTAGTTAATTAAACAACGTTTCATCATCATAACGACGACATCACTTTGTTACTTATATCAGCATCACTAAATTCTACATGGCCTGGTCATCTATTACACTTTGGTCAGTGTGTTTTCTATCTAACGGATATCTTAGCTTTTGTTTTTTTTCTTTACATTTCTTTATTCCATATATATTGTATACTTAGCTTAGTTATTTGCATGATTGTATTCATGTTGCCTTTTTTTTACTTTCTCAAACAGTTTGCCTGACAATGTCATCATCATGATGATGAAACGTCATTTACTACCGTCAGTTTTTATTTTAAATAAATTTAAAAACTTTACAATAAAATTCAGCAATAGTATGTTTGTGATGTTTCAATGTGCCAAGGAGATCATTTAATTTTTTACTTTTGATAATTTTGATGGCCAGGGACAAAATGTTCATAATGCCCAATGTTCTCAAAACTCTGATGGTATATAATGCCAGTGGGGCAGAATGCTCTCCATTGGACTTGCGGGATTTGACATCGAATTGTCAACATAAACATGCTATCGCTGAATTTTAGAGTGTTTAAACTGTATGATCTAAATTTTAAAATATAAACAAAAACAAAAAATAAGAAGTATGTCAAAAAGTAAAGAAAAAGAAAGTATGAGGGTTGTCATTAAATAAATAAAGTTTTGTTTAATTCACTTTTGTGTAAAGAACTTTTAAAATTTAATTCACCCATTTTCATTACTTAATTAAACTACACTGTAGTCTTTCCAACATCAATGAAAGAAAACATTTGAGAATTTGATCTCACTTTTCACAAGTTGGAAATAATATAGAAAATAGGTTTCTGAGTGTTCTGAATTTTGTTTTTAATTGTTTCAATCTGGAGTGTTATAGTAGTGTTCTACTTACATACATACTTTAATCACAAAAATATTCAGACCTTAAACCTTTGGACAGTAAAATTTCGGACAAAAACTTTTGGGCATTTTTGCTGGTTAATTTTGAACAAACAAGGACACCAAAAAAAGTTTAAAAAGTCACCAATAAAATACAATTGGTTTACAAACAACACCAAAAAAAGCTATGCAACTATTGCTTTCAATCTGCTATTTTTAGAGATAAGAGATAAAACAAACCCAGAGGAGAAACTTGACAATTTTCAGGAATCTATCATTGTAAGTTGAAGAATCCACATTGTTAAACTTTTATATTGGATTCCTGACCACACTAGACCCAAAATCTTGTGATATCAAGTCAGAAATTAAGCATTACAGTATCTTTAAATTTTAGGAAATTTTTTAAATCATTAGTCATTGTAAAATGAAGAATCCACATTGTAAAATTTTTATAATAGTTCCTGACCACACTAGGCCCCAAAATCTTGTGATATCAAGTCAGGAATTAAGCATATCTTAAAACTTTAGGAAATTTTTTAGATATTCGAAGTCAAATTTTTTCAATTAAACTTTCTGACCTTTTTCGAAATTTTAAAAAGTCCAAATATTACTGTAAGTTATGTTTTTGTTAAGCAACTTCCACATGCAGCTTATAGCTCATGGTTTATATTTAGCAAACTCAATCCCAACTATAAGAGATAACTTTGGTTGTTGCTAAATATACTAAAAATTTGAAAAATTTGGAAAATTTGCATTAATTCCTCGGGGGGAAGGGGGTATTCCCTATAGTGGGGTGTTAGGTATAACCGTCGTATTTTTTAGGGGTTAAAATTGCCAGTCCGGTATTTTTTAAGGGTTGTTAAAAGAAACCTTGTGTTAAACCAAGAGCCTGGTATTTTTTTGGGTTGAAAAACGTGAAGCTATTAGACTCACGTTGAATTCCCTTATTTAAGTAAGCATGCATAGTGAATAAGAAGTTAACACAATTTTGGCAAATGTCCAGTTACTCACAAGCCTTTAATTTACTGCATAACATGTTTAGTGCAACACGAGGGAACTAAGCATCGACCCACTAGCTATCCAGAGAAAATTTTCAGCTTTCAATAGGTGTTTTTTAAGGTAATTTTAAAACCAAGAAGTATTTTTTAGGGTAGAAAATTTTTATGCCTTGGTATTTTTTTACTTTAGGGTATTTTGGAGACTTATGACTGTCATCCCTACCCTCTTGACCTAGGAGTATGTATACCCCCCCAGGTTCATCTATGTTTGGCCAACTCCCATCTTCTCATCACCAAATGTCAAGATGTTATGAAAGTTATGTGGGGAGAAGATAACAATAATTAACTGGCTTAGGCTGAAAGGGTTAATCTGAACAGTAAAGGGCAATATAATGCTGATTACACTTGAAACAAAAAAAACCATAATCTTAAAATGAAACTTTCAAAACCAAGCTTCCAATTTAAAAACAACATAATTTTCGACTGAATTTCTACCTATTTTTATTGTTTATATTTCATTTACTTGAAACGCACAGCAAACACATGTCTTGAAGTCACTGTAACTCCAGAACGTGATAACGACTTTCCTGCCATTCTCACCTATCTACAACGATATTGATGTAACAACCATCGATCAACGATGTCATTCAAATGACAAACAAGACAATCATTGTGTTTAATTTCAAAATTTCTTGATGAAAGACGTTTCCATAGTACTTCCAGGTACTTTAGAATGGTTTATTGTTAAAAATTGTTATGTTATAAATTTACGCTTCAATCCACAAGAATTTTAAAATGCACTCCGGAAACGATTTAAATTTTCGAGATCAATTAACTTTTCTAATGACTTGAAAAATCTTTTACTCAGAATTATGTAAAGCAATTTGTTGAGAGCTTTCTATGTACGTTCAAATTTCATCACAAATAAAGAATTCTCCCAAGGATTAATGCGTGAACCCATGCCAAAAAGAACATGAACTTGGAGAACCATATTGAAAGGAAGAAACCAAAACGTCAAAGGCACGTCTGTGCAGAGACAACGGGTTTGACAATTCTACAAAAAGCTCACGAGAGCTTACCAGTATTTCACAAGTGCAGTAACTTGCAAGGGGTTAGGTTGATCGGGGTAAAGTCTTCTTAGGGCTGTGTAAATTGCGCCCAGTCCGGGGGGTGTCGGAACGGTCGGCATTGGTACAGTGGGAACACCATAGCACGGCGCAGTATTCGTCCCCGGATACATCTTCTTCGAGTTTCCTCAGCTTAGAGACTAATATAATAACACAGCAACATCATTTCAAATGAAGCTATCTAAACGCAAAACGAACAAACTAAGCCGTAGAAAAGAGACTGCAGCCCTAGGTTACAGAAAGCGATCGATTCGCGTTTCGGACACAAAATGCTAAGGAGCTTGAAATCTTGATGAATTAAAATCTTACCAGCTACGTTCAGGAACCCAGCTTCAGCAGTTGTTTATCAAAACAACAAAATTCCGTCGGCTGAGCAGCCTTTAATACGGTGAACAATGAGCAGCGAAACCTCGAAAATCAAAACACTGTTGTTACATTGTGGAGTTGATGAATGCGATATGAAAAGTAATGAGACCGGGAGAGCAGATGAGGTCCTGGTGCGAGGTAGAAATCGCAAGGCCTCGCGGGAAGCAACATGGCGGCGACAACGACTGTACTTGATGGCAAGACACGAAGACTTGTAGAAACGATCGTGGAACATGTGAAATCGCAAGGAATTTTTGATCAGTTTAGAAGAGAATGTCTTGAAGAGTTAGATCAGCAGGTTGGCAGATTTATTGAATTGTCATGCCGAGTAGCTGGTTTGATTTACGAAAAAACCCAACCTCCGCATTCATGATTTACAATTAGACGTGTTTTTTTTTCTTTTAAAAAGGAACCTTACAGACAGCTGAAACAGCGAGTCGAGAGTCATGTAGCTACTTTTCTATCTAAGCAAGTCTGGACAGAAAGTCTGCCAAAGAACAAAGTTCGTAACAGCTTGCGAAGCAACATCAATCAGTAAGATATATGTTTTCGATTCCAGTTTAATTTTCTTATATTTACCAAATTTCTCATTTTATACTAGTTACTTAAGGAGAGGCTAGCTTTTAATAAATTGGCTAGGCGAATAATAAAATTTTATAACTCTTTCCTTCTCTAAATTTTTGTTTTATATTGCGGCTAGACTGCAGAATATATACCCCGTAATCGTAATACTATCTTTGTCAGCCAGTGGCTGCGAAACCAACGTTGTATAAGGCATTGCTAGTATTACTTAAAGTAGTTTAGATATTTTTCACCATGTAGCCGTGTAGCCACTACAGAAAGATACTTCGTTCTATTATAAGACACTCGTAATCTATCATAAGACACACGAAGACCGATACTTTATTTTTCACCGTGTACAGTAGCCGTAGCTACGGTCAAAAAAAGGTCTGTTTGCGGTGCGGGATATTCTGCTGTTGCTCCGAATGTAACCTATCTTATTGCCTTTTCAAAGATCCTGTTATTTTTATTGAAGGTTTATTTCATATTATCTTCTAATCCTTTCAGCCATAAAGCGGCCAATGTCAGATTGCTAAATTCTCCCAACTAGGATTGATACTTTTCATAGGTAAACAGTTTGGGAGAGTATCGCTTTTCATCTTTAGTATCTTTCCTTACTTGATCAACTCCCATTATTTCATTATCAAACTACTTATGTTGTATGTGTTGTGTAAGGAGAAGCTAGATGTTTATAAACTGGCTTGGGCTGAAAGAGTTGTCACATAGATAAAAATACTACGATTGTTTCTTTTTCTACTTTAGGTCAGAAATTCTTCAAAGGGGAGTTGAAAGGCTTATTAAGCAAACTATTGATCAGAAATCCAAGTCCTTCCAAACACGAGTCGAAGGTGTAGTACAGAATTACCTTTACGAGTCAAACCGAGAGAAAAGGGAGCGCTACAGAAAGACGAATCGACCGTCAGAAAGCAAGAGTGAAACGAAGCCATCAACTTCTGAAGCAGCTTCCAACAAGAATGATGCCTTACAACTTTTAACATCAATCGCAGGTAGTGTCGAACCGGCACAGACTACCGGCACATCTGGCACAGTTGAAGTACTGCATACAGCCCCAGTAACAACAACTCATTCGAAACCGCAATCACATAGGTCAGTAGTTTCACCCACATCTATTTTGCAAACTGCAACAACATCAGTTGTGTCTTTATCGTCATCTACCATCAGACAGGACAGCCATCCAGTAGTTAGTGAAGAACAAGCATCTTCTAACGATAAAGTGGCAACCAGTTCTTGTCATGGGGTAGAAACTTTAAAGACGGAGGTAAAAGGAGAAACTAGTAAAAAATCCTCTTCTTCCGAGCAGCAGAAAATAAATTCTGCACACAGACGCCCATCACCTGTTTTGGGAAAGAAAGTGCAACAGACGAGCAAAGAAATAAAGGGCAAGAAATGTGTGTTTTCTTTGTCAGAAACTGCTTCGAGAAGTACCAAAGGATCTCAGTCTCCTTCCGAACCAACAAAGGAACAGACAGCCTTAAAGGTCAGGGATGAAAAGGCGAAAAAAGTTCCTTCATCAGCCACTTTCAGTAGCAGTTCTCAAGTTAAGGGTACTCATGAAAAGTATCAAGCAGAAGTGTCAACTGTTGAAACTACAAAGGCAGAAAGCGAAAAAGCGAGAGCTTGTGTCAATGATACTCTGACTGGGCTAAATGTAGATAACGAAATTTCAGTTGAGCTTGATTCGCCAGACGATAAGAAAGCAAACAATGAAGCAGAAGATGTGAACAGCTGCAAATTGGAGGCAGACAAGAACGTAGTGGAAGACGATGATGAAACTAGAATGAGACTGAGTCCACAGGTGTTGCATGAAGAAGGTGAAGCTATCGATGAGAGCAAAGTAGAAAAAAACTGTGTTGCGAATTCTTTGGCTGAATCAGACATCTCTGAAATTTCCTCAGTGCATACTAGCGATTTGTCTTCGTTCGATGAAGAAGTGAGCTCCGACAGCTCGCAGGAGAGCGAGAACGAGCAAGAAGATGAAGGGCAAAGAACAGACAAGAATTTGAGAGAAGATTACAGTGAGACTCTTCGTAGAGAAGACATTATTGATCAAAGAAAGCGCACGTCTCAATCTCAGGAGACGCTATCAGCCGATGAAAAACAAGAATCGGCTCTCCGGCGCTCAAGACGAATAAGTTCACGGCGAAGCACGAAAGAAGAGGACAGTGACGATATTTTCGAGCAGGAGAGAAAAGAAAGTCGTTCCCGAACCAAAGGCAAGGAAAGGACCATTCCAGAAAAACGTGACCGAGACAGCGGTACAACCTCATGTGATTTGACACGTGGTCTAACACGTGATTCAAACCCACCCCCTAAGCGCCATCGTGGCCGCCCGAGGAAGGACGAAAAACATAGAGCTTCGCTAGAAAGAAAGTCAAGACGAGCAGTTTACGAAAGGAGCGGGGATGTCACTGGTTCAGGAGGGGCTCACGTCCGTCACAGATCCAAGAGGACTGTAAAGAGAACGCGCTGTTATTCGCCCAGCAGTGAAGGAACGAGAGAAATTTCCTTACCTTCTAAGAAAACAAGGCTTTCGCGGGATTGAAAAGCTTTTTGAGGAAAATCCCTGAAGTTATTTTTATGAAGAAGAGATTTGATTGTAATTTGTGCTTATTTAGGGTTCCTCCATGGCAGTAACTTGAGAAAAAAGTGTTTATACAGCGAAGCCTAGTCATAAGGGGAGGAGGTTCCTGACCCCCCCTCCCCCCTCCCCCCTTTCCAACGTTTTTTTTTTTTTGTAAGTACAAAATCAAAGAAAATGCAAGCGGAAGTTGATTAAGTTATTTACCAATCACCAAATGCACCATATTGGCTCACGTTTTTAGATTTGCTTTCAAAACAAAAAGGTTTTTAAATCCTTATCTTGGTCGTTCTAAATTTCGATAAGGTCACCCCCCTCCCCCTTCCCTAAAAATCCCGGGGACGCCCCTATCTAAGTAAGGATAAGCCAACCAAGCAAAAAAACTTAGACACATATTTTGATGTTTTCCCCTATGGCTACTCTCAGTACTCAGTTCATTACTAATAAGCATTCCTGAAAATAGTTCACACAATCGGAAACACTGAAAGAAGGCTCCTCGTTGCTTAAGCAACGACGAGGAGGACTATGACGACTTACAAGAAATATACTTCTGGCTTCTTGCCCCTTTCAATCACGTATGGAACAAAAGAAAAAGTAAACTAGCGGTACGTGATTGTAAAGTGCAAGTAAGAAGCAGGCGTAGCTCAGTTGGTTAGTGCGCGGCCTTCGGAGCTAGAGGTCCCCAGTTCGATCCCCGGTAACACGTCATTTTCGACTTTCTTCTGATCAGTGTCGCTTTAAATACCCGTAAAACGGAGCACTGACGGAGGGAGGTGGTAAAGGGCGCAGCGTCGGCTTTCATTGATAGCAGCACTCTCTGAGAGCTGAAGGAACTATCGACGTTAAATAACGGTGTCTTTACCTTTAAGTAAGTCATCGTCACCAACGTTTCAACTACGTTGCTTAAATTGTCTATGACATGACTAATATCTCGTTATATCAGTGGATAGATCTTGCTAATTGAGGAATGGCAGTGAAAACATTTTGTCAAAATCTTTTGTAGTTCTCAAGATAATAAAAATGTTTTCAACTGATGACGTCTTGCACAGGTAATAGGGCCCTTACGTAACGTCGACGGCGGCGGCAGCAGGCAATAGTGAATACAACTGCACGTTGGAATGCACCGTGTTGGACACCTGCGCGCTGTCGTCTTTAAAAGTACAGTGTGAAAAGCTTAATTTTGGAGTTCTTACGACTTCGGGAACGGCCAACAGAAATTTTTTTCAATCTTTTTATACCTTTATGCAGGGAGCTTTAATTTTTTTCTATTCATTCAAACAAAATATAAGTAAAAAAAGTTGATGGAGTGTAGCCCAGTTAGTTATCAGTCAAAGTTCTAACTTGACTTGACTTAATCCACTTCTTCCCAAAGGGGACATAGGGCAATTACAGTGGCTTTCCATCTTCCTCTGTCTTGTGCAACGTTCTTTACTTCTTTCCAGGTTTTGCCAGTTTTCCTCAGGTCCGATGTTAGCTCTCTGCGCCAGGTGTTTTTCGGTCTTCCACGCTTTCGTTTTCCTTGTGGGTTCCATTCTAGAGCTTGCTTCGTGGTGTTGGAGTTCACTTTCCTCAGCGTATGGCCTATTCTGTTCCATCTGCGTGTTCTGATGTCTACTTCCACTGGTTGTTGTTTAGACCTCTTCAATAGATCTGTGTTGCTGATAGTATCTGGCCACCTTATCGCCAGGATGTTTCTCAGGCACCTGTTTACAAAGACTTGGGCTGTTTTCATGGATGATGTTGTTTCTCTCCAAGTTTCCGATCCATAAAGAAGTACTGACTTTACGTGGATTTGCAGCAGTTTAAAAAAAAGTGAAAATTTGCCTGTACGTAAGTGACGTCATCACTTGAAAATATAAATTTTAATATCTCGAGAACCACAGAAGGTTTTAACATTTTTTCTTCACCCTTCTTCCTAATTGAGCAAGGTCTATCCATTGAGGTAACAAAATATTTCATGTTATCGACACTTTTCAGCAACAAGGACGTCGACAACGACTTACAAACGTTCACCGTCCTCGTTATTTATTTTGTCATTTATACATTTAAAGAAATATTGCAAGTTTACTTTATATTAGCTTTTCTGCTCATGTTAAATTGTAAATAATTTTTCCCCATTGCCTATGCCAACCAGAGGAGTTTCAACATTTGTAAGAGGCCACGTGTCCTATTGTTGCTTTTCCTTGTGACGTCATCTCCAATATCTTTAAAAAAATCTCTGACCGCGGTGGGATTCGAACCCACGACCTCCAAAACAGATCTACGTCGCTCTAATCAACTGAAGAGATCAACCGGGAGTTTGTCGAGGGCATTTAAGGACGGTAGAGCAGCTCGGCTCGAGCCTAGATAACCCCTCAACTCTATATGTTTTATTCACACATGCCACTTAATAACACGTTTGCATGATCTCGGCTGTATTAAGAGCAATACCGAAGAATTCCGATAGTAACGCCTCCCCCATCCCCCCCCAAAAAAAGGTACTTTTTTGCCCTCCTATTAAATCCCGAAGTAACGGCCTCCCCGAAAGTAATGGGTAGCCGAAAGTAGCGGCCCCTTTGGCCGCCAAAATTCGAAAGTAACGGGGGCCGTTGCTGTCGGAATTCTACGTTAGTCTGTTTTGTTTACCGGTTTTTTCATCGGGTTATGTAACATTGTAGGAACTTAAATATCAATGGTACTGACTTTTACATTTAATGATACATACCACCACTTCGAGTTACAAACGTTTTTTACCTGGCCGAAAATAACGGCCTCCCCGAAAGTAACGGCCCCTTTTGCCGGCAAAATTCGAAAGTACTTTCGGAATTCTACGGTAACAGTTCAACCTTTTATTTATCTTTTTCAACAAACTTTGGAATTTAGACTTTTTTATTTCTTGGGCTGCAGCCCAAACAAGATAAACGCGTTATTAGTAGATTCTCCCAACAAATACTTTTCATAGAACAAATTATGGAGAACTTTGCTTTCATTTTCAAATATTTGCTATCTTTGATTAGTTCCCATCTTTTCATTGCCAATGTTTTGTTTTGTTCGTGTGATGTAAGGAGAAGTAAAAGGTTGACAAACTGGCTGCGACTGAAAGGGTTCGATCAATTCCTATTTTCTTAGTACTAACTGTATTTTGGTCGCGTTGTGTAAGGAGAAATTAGATGTTGACAAACTTTCTTGGGCTGATGAGTTGGGCTGAAAGGTTTGTTTGATCAACTTCCGTTTTCTCATTACGAACTGTGATCGGTGTTGTGTAAGGAAAAGTTCGATGTTGATAAACTGGCTTGGGTAAAAGAGTTGTTTGATCAATTCTCATTTTATTACGAACTGTCTTTCATCTTGTTCGTGTTAGTTTGTGAAGTTAATTAGATTTTGATAAACTTTCTTGGGTTGAAAGGGCGGGCTATTTTTTCTCATAAAGAACTGTATTTTGATGTTATGTAAGGAGAATTTAGATAATGATAAACTTCTTGGGCTGAAAGGGATGTTTGATCAACTTCATGTTCTCATTACGAACTGTACTTTGTTCGTGTTAAGTAAGGAGAAGTTCGATGTTGATAAACTGGCTAGGGTTAGATAGCGCTGGAACAGGAACTAGTTAGCTCTTTATGTTGCTGCGGGGAAACTTTGAAGCTTTTCGGGTCTTGTTTCCACATCATCTCCTGTGAAGCTTTTATCCATCTTAACATCTCCAGATCTTCCTGGTGACTGTCCTGTTTTCGCTTGTGGAGATAACGCTCCACGATTGGCTTGAGCAGGGTTCTACGTTCATGAAACTTTTCCTTGGCCACTGGCTGTAACTCAATCTGTCAGAGAGCAAACAATCCAGTCGCGAAGTTATTGATTTATAATTTGGTAAACCCTTATCGCTGATCAGAAGGACGAAAGGCTCACTGTGACGTAAATTAAGGAATTTGAGTCGCGTCGCATTAAAATAGAAATAAATATGTCGGAAGAGGAAAGTTTTAAAGAACAGCGAAAATTAAACTGCCTTACATCTTTCCGGCATTTTTGCACTCTACTGTTTTGGTTGTACGAGGAGCAGAGTTTTTAATTCTACGTCATATTAACGTCACGTCCTGAATCTACACAACATTTGCGTTTTGTTCAAATCAAAAGTTATTTCGGAAATTTTGATTTTAAGATACGTACTTTTAGATAAGAAAGGTTATGGGAACTTTAATGTTTTAAGACTGTCCGCAGTAAGAAAAAAATGTACAGTTTAGGATTGGGCTTTCCTTTATAAATAGGTGGAAAACAAATACGACAATTTTTGTCTGAGCCAATCAAATCTCAGAAAATGCAAAACTAGCCAATCATCGTCGCGCGCGAGCCCATACCTCTTCTTGTTGTCTGCCGACATGATAAGTAGCCCCTTCCTATAAATGGGTGAGAACAGACTGTTATAAATCAATTTTTACACCATGTTTTTTGCTGCCTTCGTTTTAACTGCAACTATTTTGCCAATTAGAAGCTTCAAGTCTTCTTCAGAAACGACTGAAAATGCAGAAATACTAATGTCGACGCCATATTGGATTTCACAGATGCTATCTATCACGTGATAGTTAGTCTCAACGGTAGCCAATCAGAATGCAGCGTTTGTGATAGTTAGTGACTAGATTTCTACTAATGTTAAGTATAAACTAATTTAATAGGCAACGGGCATACTGAAACAACATAAGGTTTGTACGAGCACTAAAAGATTCTTTGATATCCACAAAACTAAAAGTAATTTTCTACTTATTAAATACTCATATTTTTCAAATCAAACCCTCAATTATCTCACAAGCACCCCCTGAGTCAAATCTTAATCACCCCCCTATAATTGTTCCCTTATTAGCCTAATCATGCTTCATCTACTCATCTACACACACTCTTACTCCACCAATCACCTCCAAGTGCCCGGCCTAATTTACTTTTCAACCATCAAAACAACCACCTCATATTTGCTCCTAATTCAACCCAACAATCATGCCCCCTCCCCCTCCCCCGAAGGATTAAATCATGCCAAAAGATGATCTTATTTTATCTGTTTAATTACTCCAAGGCGTGAATATTCCTTAAAAACGTACAGTGTCAGTTTTACAAACATGACGTCATTCCACCAAATGTCACATAAACCCGCTGTACGAGCAACAAGTGTGGGGCCCCGCTAGTTACTACTGACTACTTGTATTCCAGTTAGAAAATAAATACCTTTTTAACACAGCAGCGATAACAAGCTTTAACAATTTCTTGAAACAACCATTTAACATTTTTCGGGTTGGGAATGAGGTTGAATGGAGATGGGAGATTACTTCCTTTATCGACCCAGTTCATCCACATCCGGGTTCTTGACACTTTCCATCGCAGGTCCTGATTTTCCTGGGGTGTGAGACGGAAAGAAAAACAATAGCAACCTTTGAAAGATAGAGAGAAAGATAGAAATATACGAAAAGACACGGATTTTAAGAATAAATAGATGTATGGTTGCGTGAATGGATGGATAAATGGATGAGTGAATGAACGAACGAATGAACAAACGAATGAATGAATGCGCATGAATGAGTGAGTGAATGAATGAATGAATGAATGAATGAATGGCTGGATGGATGGATAGATGGATGGTCGAATGAATGAATGAATGAATAAATGAATGAGTGAACGAAGAAACGAACAAATAGATGAATGGATGGACGGATGAATGGATGGTTGAATGGGTGGATGAGTGAATGGATGGATGATTGAATGAATGGATGAATAGATGGATGGATAAGTGGACGAACGAATGAATGAATGAAAAAATTAATGAATATAGATGATTGGATGGATGGATGAATGAATGAATGAATGAATGAATGAATGGATGGATGGATGTATGGATGGATGATAGGATGGATGGATGGATGATTGGATGGATTGTTATATAAATACTAACCGCGATAGCTTCAAAAGATCTTGTCATCATTGCAATCAGCATGTTGATTGCCACGATCACCGTGATCAGCTGGAACAGACCAAACAACGTCCGTCCGGTTTTGGTTGTGATCCCAAACACTTTGCTTTGGGTCTCAAAAGACGAAAGATCGGTCAAACCGAACACAGACCAAAACAGACTCGTGAAACCATGTTCTGCCCTGAAACAAAGCGTTGAAAATAACCCTTCTTATACAGAATTTGATTATGTTTAGCATTAAGCTATCCCTACAGTTTACAATGAAATTGTGCATGAATGCGCGTTATAGCGAGTATGGAGATCAATGAGCTTTGGCTTAATAAGAAAAGAATAAAAGAATGATCAAAAAGTTAAAAGACACTCAGCTTGGCAAAACTAAAATGGTGGAAATGTACTAACTCCCCATGAGCTTATCAAGACCTTCCACATGAGGGGGATGGGATGGATGGAGGGGGTCGGTTGGTAATGGGAGGAGGACTAGTTCAAACTCAAAGATAGTTTAAGTCCAATGAAAAAAGTTAAGCTCGTTTTCTTCTGATAATTTTTTGTTTTTGAAAACTTTTGGTTGTGTTGTGCTCACTTACAGCTTCGTATATTGTGTACAAACGTTCTTCAAATCAAGACTCGGGTTTCAACTAAGACAATTTTAAACTGCCTCACAAGTTAATGGGGGTTGAAAATTAAAGGGGAAACTATGTGAGTTATTGAGGCAAAAGGAATTTTTATCAATTACGCAATTTCGAGTCTTTCATTGTATTGAGTTATTGAAGTTGAAATAAGTAATGTAGTAGTTAATTACTCAAGCAAAAATGCTAGAAATAACCAGGAACTATATAATTAATCAGTGGTGATGATGAAGAAGCTAATGATGGCGATCATGTTAATAACCACATTTCGAACTACAATGACAGTGATGATTTAGATGGTGATGATTATGAATACATGTGATATACGCTAGTTATAATAACCATTATGGTATTGATGATGATGTTAATGATGATGGTGATGGTTACAGTTTTAGTGGCGATGGTGACTACGCTATTAGTGGTCATGATAATTACAATGTTTATAGCGGTTACGATGTGAGTAGTGATAATGATTACAATGTGAGTGGTGATGATGATTACGATATGAAAAGTTATGATGGTTACGATGTGAGTGGTGATGATGATTACGATAGAAGTAATGATAATGAATAATATGTGAGTGGTGATGACGAATACGATGTGTTTAGTGCTGATGATTACGATGTGAGTGGTGATGTTGATTACAAGTTAGTGGTGATGGCGATTACGATGTGTGTGGTGATGCTGATTACGATGTGAGTGGTGTTAATGACTGCAATGTGAGTGGTGATGATGAATAATATGTGAGTGGTGTTGATGACTACGATGTGAGTGGTGATGATGACTACGATGTGTGTGGTTGTGATGATTACGATGTGAGTGGTGTTGATGATTACGATGTGAGTGGTGTCGATGATTACGATGAGGGTGGTGATGGTGAATACGATGTGAGTGGTAATGATGATAATGATGTGAGTGATGTTGATGGCTACGATGTGATCGGTAATAATGACTACGATGTGAATAAAGATGATGATTACAATGTGAGTGATGATGATGATTACGATGTGAGTGACGATTATGGCTATGATGGGAGTGGTGATGATGATGACGATGTGTGTGGTGATGTTGAATACGATGTTAGTGGTAATGGTGACGGTATTTTTATAATAATGATAATAAAATCACTCACTGAGCAAATCGATGTTGGTCTGCTAAGGTTGAGTTGTGTGAAGCGATGTGATGTTGAGTCACG
>JAOBRD020471771.1:0-17818 GCA_027575215.2 Hydrozoanthus sils | reverse complement strand
CTTTGGAGTAAAAAGATAGGGATGTTCGTCGGGACATGTGAAAAAGTACCCTAGAAGATAGCAAGACAGGAAAATTTTCGATCCCAAACATACCTCAAAGCATGAATTTTGAAAAAGGTTTGGTGAAAACTGCAGAAAAAACATGCTTGTTTTTCTAAAATTTTAGTTTTTATTCTTAAATCTCTGAAAAAATACCAAAATTATTGATTTCAACCCCTAACAAATACGACAAGTACTCCTATCCTACCAACAAGAGGAACTTCCCCACCCCCCCTGGCTATACTCGAACTCTTTCAAGCTTCTTTTCGAATCATAGTGCAGTTTTAAGTGGCAACTGAGGATTTAGTTGTTTTCTATTTTGGAAGACCATGGAAATATAAATTTAGTTTTGCTGCATCAGTAGAAATTTTTTAAAGAAGTGAACTAAGGACGAAAGAAATTTGATGGTTAATTTTTGTGATATATTTTATTCGGCAATTGACTCAACAAACTTTGCATAAAAACTATAAAGGACAAAGGTATTTTGAAATGGATTGAAAATTTGAAGCAAACAAGCGAAAACGCTAGCTTCTATTGACCTGCAAAAAATGAACATATTTCAAAACTACTATCCAGATTTTTATAATACTTTTCATCAAGCCTTGTCAAGAGTGACTTTTGTGACTTGTAGCTATGTTCGATACTTGTTGTATTTTACATTTGCAGTATATTGAGGTTGAAGCCGCAGCTGTTCATAAGACGGATACGATTTGCGGTGACAAGCGACTTTCTCAGCAACAAGTAACTTTGGAAGCTTATTTTCAACAACTTCCCATCTAGCGAAGAGCTCGTTTTTTCCTAGTTGTTTATTCTTTCTTTAACAACTTGGGATTTGGAAATAACCTGCTCTCTCAAGACAAGAAAATTTAACTTTAATAAAGAACAAAAAATGTTATACTGGTTGCATGTGCCAATGACCATGAAGTTTTGTTAAGAGAGCGTTATATATTGTATTATGCACGGTATTATGTAGTTGCAATTAGATATGTTATTATCATGGTCAATACTTGGAAGAATAAAATGTGAATTCAAAAGTTCAATAATTGTATCAGCGGGGTAAAGGGAAGAAGTCAAAACAATGGTATTTTTAAGGAACCCAATTTTGTCGCGGGAGGTGGTGGGTGGCAGAACAGACTCCCCTACCCCACCCCCGCCACTTTTTCAGAGTTCAATTTCTCAAAACCTGATTTAGGGGTGTTGGTTTTTATTGTATTATGGACTCCTCCCGGTGCAAGTACTTTATCAATATCCATTTTATTGAACATGATATTTGCCTCTGAAATTCAGCCTTTTTGAAAAAAAGGTGGTGGGTGGCGGCACATAATACCCCATCCCCCTAAACTGGATTCCTAGGAAGTACCATTGTTTTGACCTTTTCCCTAAGGTGGACATATTATTTTTTTAATATTTTGGTCACACCTTTTAACTGGAAACAAGGTTTTAAGTGCATTGAATAAAAGGTTTTAAGTGCATTGAAGTAAACGTGATATGGAAGAAGACTGACACTGGAATCGGGTAAATTTTTGTTCAAGATGATCATTCTTTGGAATTCAAAGTGATTGAGTGCCGAAAAAACAAGTTGTTTTGTGATGTTAATAATTTGGGACTTTTCCGAAATGGAAAATTAAGATATTAAGGTAAATTCCCCAGTTTTGCATTGTGCATCTTTACTGCAAATATTAGAAATTTAAAATGTTTACACATTTTTGTCATAATCTAGTAAATGCTGAGCTCTTGAAGACATATCAGAAAAAATAATGCTTTTTGTTTAAATCGACCCAGTCTCCCCTCGGAAATGGGGTAAAAAAGCACATGTTTTGCCAGTTTTCCTAGAGTTTCTCCTAAACAAGCATGGGTACCCCACAATTTTCTTTCATCAATCAATCAAATTTCAACAGGTTTCTCTGAAGAGGAAAAATCAGAGTGTTGCAAGTGTGGAAAAATATAAAAAATGGAGACAAGAATGCACTGTTTCTTTAAGTACTGGAAACAGCAACAACAAAAGCACACAAAAATGCCTCCTTATCAAAAATGTTTTTGCTGAAAATCACAAAATTATTCTCCTAACCCAGAAGAACTCTTTACGTTACCTTCCTTTATTTCCCTTGTGCTCCTCCATGTGTTATGGTTGGCCACATGAGGAAACAATAGCTTTAATTTCAAGCTTACAATATAAGAAAAAATAGCCCTAAAGTGATACCACCCCTTTTTTATTCCATTTTTGCAGTTTACATATAATGATTGACAAATGCCACAAGGGAAAGTTTGACAAAAATCTAAGTGTGGGTTCTATTTCAATGGAATGACCTTAAATGTGAAAGTTGTGACAAAATGCCCTCATGTCTGCCTGCTTCACGCCACTACTCGGAGATTTATTCATTTGCCAGTGCTGTTATATGTGTTGCATATTCGTTAGATACAATAAGTTCAGCATTCTAGATTCTGCCATGAGCTCACATTTTCATTAATCCTCGAGTTTTAATGATGAAATATATTTGCTTATGAAATAAATGTGTCCAGCACAAAGAAATTTACTTAAAGAGAGAAAAATGTATCAGGGGGGGATGGGGTTACAGCCCCCAGCAAAATTCCTGGGTACGGGCCTGTTTTACAAATTATAATTTACTTTAAAAAAAGAGAGATAATTAAATCAGATTCTAGTTTTATGCTGTTAGTTTCGCCGTCATGTAGTGTAATACCACAGACATGTACAGCTGTAGCCAGAAGGTGCAATCCAACAAGGAGAATGCAGAGGTGCGTGCCATGCCATGGGAATGGGGCTTGGGGCAGTGGCATACTTCCCTGGGAAATTTTGAAAAAATGTCTTGAGGCTGAAGCCAAAACTTCTTAATTTTAAAAACGATAGTTTTGGCTGGGCAACTTCTTTACAGCTTTAGAGAACAATGTCACTAATTTCTAATAAAAAATTGAGCATTTTTTCTCAACTCATTTGTACTACACAGTCAATCACAGAAAAAAATTAAATTATAGTCAATTTTGAAACAGTGACATCAGCCAGTTCCCCTGACATAAATCGTCACAAACAATGCAAATTGTTTGGGTGTAATGATGGGAATACATTTTACTTATTAGTCTATTTGTTTTAGACAAGATGCGAAAATTGCAAACAAGCTTATTAAATAACTCCTAATGGCTAACTACTGCGATAGATCACAAACACTTTGCGACATTCTTTTACCACCCATTTACTGTGTCATGTCCAAAACCAGCCATAAAGATAGAAACTTTGCGAGTGTCACATCTTGTCTGGAACAAATGGTTAATGTATTCCTACTAACCCAAACAAGCTGGCTCACAAACATCCCTCCATAAACTGTTTGCAATGATTTACATCAATATCGGAAACAGGCTTTCAGTTAGGCCTATAGCCATCTGCAATATTCTGTGTTATTCTTTCATGCACCCATTGCACCCCCTCTCCCTAGGGGCCTGATGTACTGTAGTTTTGCTACTCCAAGATGAGGTACGTAGTTTGCTCCCTACCAATATAAACCTTTAAAAAATGACCACAGCAAATACAGCATTTTTCTGTTTTAAAATTTATTCATTTGGAACAGAACATTCACTCTTCTTCTGCTTTGCCACCCTTTGTGGCTCTGGTGTAAATCATCTGTGCATGATGTTTGGAAACCAGTCGAATGAGTCCTTTGGACTGGAGTTCCATCAAGGCACGTCTGGCAAGGGAACCGCGAATCTTTAGCCTTTCTGACACAACTGATGGGGTGATTAACTTGTAGCTGGGGACTTCTTTGTACAGCTTGTCGTAGGTTGCTTTATCAAACAGAACTAAGTTGTTCAACTTATCTCGCACTTTTCCCTTGGACCACTTCTGTAATTTCCAAACAACACAACATTAAACTAAAAGTGCACAAAATCTTGGCCAAAACTATTGTTTATTCTGATAGAACAAAACTTATTTGATTGTCTCAAGATTTCAGTCATTACAAAATGAATGCAACATTCCAATTGCAGTAGATTAGGCAAAATGTGTCAATATACCACAATTTAAGTACACCATGAAGAGCATAATGAACACACTTTATAAAGAAACAAAACAACTAATTATCAATATACTAATGTATCTCATCAAGCACTGTTTTACTTTATGGGACTTGACATAAATGCTGGGTGTAGCCCCCCTTGATAGGTTTCGGACACAATTATTGAAAAGTGACTACCCACAGAGACCAGCAACCTGACTGTATCAGGGGCAAAGATGCACCAACAACAACATCCACTTTGAACAGGTGCACTTTCAGGCTGGGCTAACACATTAATTTCAATGTACAAAACAACTTCCATTCTACATTTCAAACATAGCAACAATTATATCACACACATGTAAATACTCGGCTCTTACTTCTTATGGAGGGTGCAGAAGTTTCAACCAATCAAAAGAAAGGTAAAGCTTACCCCAAACTTACATCAACCAATCATTTCTGTGTCCTCTGCACAAAGTTAGGGTGAAATTACTAACCTTCTTTTTAGCCTTGCCACCACTGCCTGCAGGCTTGGCTGCTTTTTGGGGCTTTTTGGTTGACCCTTTTGTGTCCTTCTTGGGAGGCTATGAATGAAATTTCATACAATTTTCTTAACACCAGGCAATATGGCAAGGGAAAAATACTGAAATGAAATACAAATGATTAATCTTATTCAACAATTCAGTTAGTTACAAAAAGGAAAAAAATATTCTAAATACAGCAATGAAGAAAGAATAAGGTATTCTAACTATATTATAGAAACAAAAACACATTTTAGAACACAATAAAGAGTGTCTGACAAGTACTTCATCTGGTTTGATAAGTTTTTAAAGTCAAGATATTTTAACACAGAAAACCAACTAGGGACACATTTATGTTCCTTATCTGGACTTACTGGAAGATATTCTTATTCACAACCCTATATAGTACATTACTAATTTAATAATACTCTTGCTGTTACTTGAGCATGCATAATGAATACGTCTCGAAATTGATATTCTATGGAGGGCACTGAAAGTTAAACACAAGGCAGAGGCAGACCAGTTTAGCTGGGCTAATCGTGGGCCCACTCTGTGATGTTACATGGAATTGAACCTAGAATTCTACACTGTTTTTTACTGGCTCTTTAAAGTGTGGCAACAAGTTTTATTCCACGTCATTTTTCATAATAATTTGTTCATCCCATCTTCGTCCTTTTGACATTAACTTAGGCCAACACAGACTTTCTGATACAGAGTACGGCAATAGACAAAATTATACGAAGTGGTTGTATATTACATACGCAATCAAATCCAAATATACACGACTAGTTCAAAAAGTAATTTTATTCCAAAACAGCGTTCAGAGCTTAGTTTTTCACAACTACTAATAAAAACTCCTCTACTTAAACTGCAACAGCTAATTTTGCTTTAAAAGCTCTCAAAATCTCTTGAAAACATACAACATTCAACTGATGTACCACAAAACGTTCAATCAATGTTTTTGAAAAGGAGCAACACAGAAGCTAATTTATTACATCTTAAATCAAATTCTCGACTATTATAAAGTATAAGAGAAGCAACGGCATAGTAGATTTCGCCTTCATTCAGAAAGAAAACTCGTTCATAATAGGCCAAATCGACTCACTCACCATGATGGACTACAACACGATGGAAAAGAAAGAACGAGCAGACATGTGGGAACTTGGACGCCAGGGACATGGGGGGTAAATATATTGTGGAGATACCAATAAGAGGGACTCCTTCACTTGGTCTCAGGCTTCCTCTGCCAGAAGCAGACCCGAGAAACCGCTGACTCAGTTTTTCCAAAGCCCTCGAAAAAAGTCCTCGAAACGTTTTGAACGAAAACAATAATTTAAATAACTGAAGAATAATGAGCTAAATGGAGGTAGGTGTTTGGAAAACTTCATGTTATAAAAACTTAGAAATTTCGCAGTTACGCAAATTCAGAATTTTTTTGTTAGTTTTTCAGGGTTTCTTCTTCAAGAGGTATTAAAAACGAAAATAGCGTTTGCGCTTGCAGAGCCGGTGATTGGAATTTTATCTCTTACGAATTATTGTCATATTTCTGAGAGGAAAAAACAAATGTTTGGGTTCATCTCCTTCTTCAATAGTTAGGCAGCTTTAGAAATGAATGTCGATTTCACTTTAAGGTTTTCATGCATGAAGAGGGCTTTACTAGCAATGCCACATGTTTTACTTGTTGTTCAATATTATTCTTATTAATATTGTTATTGTTATTTTTTGTACTAAACAGTAGGTGTAATGTTAGTAGTCTTTAGTAATAGGCAGAAGCAGTGAGTAGCAGTAATGTATCAGTCAAATGAAACCCCCACCCTAACCCCCCAGGACATACTGGGGGAAAGGTGGGGGTATGGAAGCTGAATTGAACAAAAAGATGGCCCAAGGGGGTGGGGAATTTGTCAAATATTGTTGCCCTACCTATGTATCCTGGGGGAAAATGTGGGGACTTTGTCAACTCTTGATCTTTTATGTTTGAGTGGAGCACAGTCTAAGAAATAGAAGAATGCCCCTAGATACCCTGGGGGATTTGATGCAAAAATATATGGCCCCAGGGGGTAGGGCTTTTGAGCATATTGGGCAGCACTTGTTTACCATGTTCCCACCTTGGCCCAGGGGGGATAGGGTGGGGGTTTCATTTGACTGATACATAATATTTGTAAGAGTAGAATCACTAAGAAAGGGGCTTTGGTGCCGAATGACATAGACTAAATAATAAATTTTCCTCTTTCTTTTTTTAGCAACCAAGGACCCTACAACAAGAGGCCTTAGATAAGAGATATATAACAGTAGTTAACCCAAAGACAAAGGTTCAAGACTCAATTCCAGAATTGGTATGCTGCCTTCTCGACAACATTTTATTTTTTTATATGATTTAAAAACACTACTTGGCCAAAACGATTACAACTGTTGATCTGAAACAAATTTTTCCTGCTAGTTTAATTAAGTTACTCTTTTTGTTAAACTGTGAAACTATAAAAGTGTGCCAAAAGAGCTCTTAAACTACTTATACACTAGTACTAATATAATAGTTATTGTTCTATCTTAATCTAGTGTATTAACATTAAAATTGTCATCAGTTTGACAAATACCATCATATTAATAATGATAACTAATAATAGTTCTCTTAAGAGCTGAACCCAGCTAAATACCAAACTAAGCGGCTGTACACAATGCTTGAATTTGTTAACAGGTGCTAAAAAGCCCTGATTGGGAGCAATTTGTATAGCGCTAATATTCATTGTACATAATACTTTGTAGTTCGTCTAAAATTTTTGTTAATTTCATTTACACATTAACATAATTATGATATTGAAAAATTTGTATAAAAAAGGGCCCATGCTGTTAGCAAACCACTGAAGCCCAAGGGGGGTACTCAAAATATACATGTATGAGGGGGGAGGGGTTCTGCTAGATTTTTTTTGGTTGAAAATTTATGCTCAGCATTTTTTTGGCTGAAGAGTTCAGTGACCTATTATTATAGGTCTTTAAAAGTTACGCACGGTAGACCTACAATATTTAATGTACTAACCAAAATACATGCTGCATTTTTTGTTGCATTTTTTGTCACACCTGAGAGAGAGCTTTCATTGTGATCAGTGAAAGTGAATAATAATAATTCACTCAAGCTTTTTTAGTGACATGTGGTTTCCAGAGAGAGAGAAGACAATACAATATATATTTTGTAATCTTGTTTACTTCTCCTGTTTTCTCTGTTAGGATATTTTGATGCCAAGTATTCTTTTGGGTCCAAAGTTCAGATTGGTGTATATTTTTGGGATTGAAATATGAAGCTCCAGCTTACACATATACTTTGAGTACCCCCCCTCCCTACCTCTAGGCACTGAAAAAGAAAAGAGTCATTCTCAACAATAGCCCATACATGAAAGTATGGGCCTTAAATATGTAGAATTTATCAGGGTGCATGTTTGTTGTGTCTGGGCTAAAAGGATTAACATGCCATTTGTGAAGATAAGTTTTTTTCTCAACCATGCAGCATCCCAGTCAGATAGAAGATATTCAGTTCCTCCTCTACTCCACTCCACCTGTCAGTCATCCAACTTGGCAAGGAAACCAAAAATCTGTGAGTTCTGTTGACCAGGCAGCTTTAGAGGAGTGGATTGAAAGGGCAGGTTTAATCGCTGAAGATCTACAGTTTCTTCTTTGCTTGCCGCATAGTAAATTTTGGTCACAGGTAAGCAGTGAACAATCAGTAATTAACAATAGGCCATTTTCACTATTGCATATTTTACTACAGCTACCAGAAACCATTGTGATGTCTTTTTTGTTCAAGAAATTAAGCCTATTGTTTAAGAATTCTCAGAGGAGTTTGTGCATCTGAATATCAAAAGAAAACTGAAAAGGGTTCTGGTAGTTGTAGTACAATGACGCCATGGTGCAAATGGCCTATTATCCCCATAACTGGAGATGACTAGTGGTAGGTGTTTACTGGGCCACAAAAGCAGTGCATGAGGTAAATATCTTTCACTAGTCACTGACACTGGGGGATAATTATTTTAGTAGTAAACTAATGGACTTCTGTTTCTTTTATGAGTGTTTGTTTTGATTCATAATTTCATCTTCTGAAACAGAGGAAAAATAAGACACTTTTTTCTTCTTTCATTGATGAGTGACCAACAGTGAATAGTACCTGTCAGGATATTCACTTTTAAAAATATTAACAAACCAATCAGAGTGCACTCACCTTTTGGTTAATACTTATTATAGTGCTTATCAATATCATATTAGACGTATGATATATTATATCATTTTTTGTTTCTTAATGTTTATTAACTACAAGTAATTGTTTCCAATGAATGATAAAAAAAATGATGAGCGAATGTTATAGTCAGAGCAAACAAATCTGGAAACAAATGCAATTCTTATTTTTGCATACGCAGCTACAGCTACATGTTACAGATTAAAACCATGAGAATATACATTGCTACTAAAACTTAAAAAAGAAATTTCAAGCCCTGAATTGTAGTATTGCCTACGGCCTACTCTATAGCATCATCAGAAATGTAAAACAAACTTGTATAACAAAATCAATATCAAGTAAACTCTGCGAGAGGTCCCTAGGGTATAAAATGGAGCATATCCATGGATCAAAGTTGAATATGTTCATATCAAACATATTGTATGTTTATATTGTAGCTCAATTTCTATACAACTATTTCATTGATCTTGTTACAGGTCATTTTTGACCAGTCACTACAAGAGTGTTTGGATTCATTCTTACGAAAATCTCCAAGGTATTTTATTCTCATTTACAAGTAAATTTCAAATATTTTCTCTATTAATACAGGGTTTGTATGGGTCATGGAAAACCTGGAAAGTCATAGAATTTTAGAATTCATTTCCAGGCCTGGAAAGTCATGGAATTTTGATTAGGGTCATGAAAAGTCACAGAAAACTGGCAGAATTTAGATCGGTAACAAATAATATGTAAAGATTTAAAATACATTTTCCCTGTATCCTTTTGCCAGTGGGTCAGTTTGTCTGTATGTCAATTTTTTGCCAGGTGAAAATATCAATATCCAGTTACTGCTGATTTTAATTCTGATTTTAATTGGTAATGCTACTACGACCCAAAATAAACATCCCTTTCTTCACCTTGTTTAGCTTGCATTATGCTAGGAAAAAGGAAAAGTGAAACTACTTTTAAAAAAATAACAATGCTAGGTCATGGAAAATCAAGAAAAGTTATGGAATTTCAGAAAGTCTAAAGAGTACGAAGCCTGTATTATCCATTACATAAATCAGCAACACAAGATTACACAAATTATTTATTATCTGGAAATTATTATTTAAGGTTTAGATTTACTGCCTTTACTTACCTTTTAGAACATTTATATGTTTGTTTTGTTTTATTGGATTCGATTTCACTGGGAGTTTGTGACACTCAGGAAGAAACTAGGCAACAGTACCATTCCTTAAAAACCAGAAGAGACTCGAAGGGTAGCAGAGAAGGTCGCTCCCCTACGTCTCCCCTACGTCTCCCCTCCCTCTCCCCTCCCTCTGTTTCAGTTAGCTTCATCTCTCTTTTTGAATATAGACTTTTCTCATGCTTCTTGTGACAATTGAAAACCTGAAGTTAGCCCTCCATAAGTGCCAGGAATGGAAAGAGCATCTGAAAATTAGCCAGTGCCAAAAATTTTGAAAACTGTGACACTACTCACTAGTGAAGTTTTTAAATACAAAAAACTACCCTGAAATTCTAGTAAGAATATATGGGACTTTACATGGGATTGAGGCTGGAAGGGCATCAATGGCTGTCCAGTGCAAACTTCCGACTCATTTTCTGTTAATTTTTCAGTTTTTAAAAACCTAACCATTGCCACAGTTTTGGCATTAAATCCTCACTTTTTGGGCACTTATACTAAACTTCACCTAAGCTCTCCCTTTCTGAAAGCCGTTATTGTGTAACATTAGGTTTTCAATTGACTCAACAAACGTTGAGGGACTCTATTGGCAAGTTAAAGGAGTTCTGTCTCTGATTACTATTGGGATAGAATTGACTGGAGTGCTAACATGTTGTAATAATTATTGTGCAATATCTTTGTTACAGACATTTTGATGACTGGAACAGGTTTCCACCTGAGATAAAAGAACTACAACAAGAACTTCATCGCTCTGTGTTTTTGACATTTCTCAGGATGTCGACACATAAAGAATCGTGTGTAAGTGGTAGTTTAATAGCTAATTATAATTGCTTAATATTCTGTTTATCAACTTTAACTTCTCCTTACATAACTCATACAAAACAAAGCATTTTGTAATGAGATGATGTGATTGATCAAGTATTGCAATTTACTGACTCAGATGAAAAGCAGAGTTGTCCTTAAGGTGTGTAAATCAACCAACTTTGTTCTAAGAAAGAAAAGAAATTGTTCAACTTTGAAAGCTATGAGGAGTGTCTTGTTACTAAAGAATCATACTTACTGTACTATGTGTAAATTAAATACTCTTTTAGAAATATGATTTTACTTTTTTTTTTCAATAGGTTGATTTCATTACTCCAGCAACTTTTGGTGATATTTTGTATGAAAACTTTATTTTTGACATTCCTAAGCTAATGGACATTTGTACCCTCTTTGGGGGAGAAGGGAATGGTCACAACATGGCCCTCCTCACCAAGATGTTACAGAATATATTCTCAAAACAACCAAAGTAAGTGGAGTACGTGTAAACCTGCTGAAAAGTAACAGAAAAAGGCTATAAAATCAAAGACATCACTTCATTATTTTATAGCATTTTCCATTTGCCAGAATAATACAAACTTTTTGTGACCTATAAATTCTATTTAAATTGTGGTCCATGAAGACTCTTGTTATTTAGACTTAACAGTTTGAGTCAGCTGTCTAACATGATATCTGGCCGTTTTATACAGATACAATAACGACCTGGAGGCAACTTTACCAACTGTTTATGAAAGTCTCGAGAACATTCTCACCAGATGTGGACTTACCAAGGAAAAGCATAGCAAATCCCCAAGGCAAATTTCCTCAGAGACAAAAGACATCAGTTTGTCTACCCAAGAACTAAGTGATATAGTACTATACTTGTTTGACACGGTTCATACACTGCTGTCGTTTCTCAGCACCTACACCCAAGCTTGCCTTATATTCCACAGTCATGGGTTTGTCCTGCAATTTGCCACTTACTATGAGGCCCTGGTGCCGTTTTTGGATGATGCACTGTTGCATGCAGAAGCTGTTGTCTTGATAAAACAGCACTGGAAGTGTTCCAAGGCTTTACTATTGAAGACCTGCCATGTAGTATTGATGTCTAGTTGTATTAGTCCTCTGATGAACAGGTAGGGCAATCTTAGGCTTAACAGTCTTAACAGCTTCGTTAACTAACTGCTGTCTAGTTAGTCCAGCTAGTAAGGTGCCAACCTGCCGTGCAGGAAAACCAGGTTTAACTCATTGTGCCAGACCTGGACTAAAGGTCTAAAAAATCTGTTTCTGTTTCTGTAGTGATGAGATGATCGATTCTGAAAAGTTACAAGTGTGTGTCGAAGATTAC
This sequence comes from Hydrozoanthus sils, assembly GCA_027575215.2. Lineage (NCBI taxonomy): Eukaryota > Metazoa > Cnidaria > Anthozoa > Zoantharia > Hydrozoanthidae > Hydrozoanthus > Hydrozoanthus sils. The sequence continues at coordinate 5,727 of JAOBRD020471771.1, read as the reverse complement.
TTGCAGGTTATAACGTCCTTACTATCTGAGAAAAGGTAAGTAGTTGAAAACTCTTCAGCTAGTACAAACACATTTATATTATAGCTCCTGCACCATTAAGGATATATTATTATATGGGCAGACAGAATCCTGAAATCTGATTGGCTGCTGATAGAATCCTACCATCTCATTGGCTGCTGAAAGGGCTGAAAGGATTTTTTACTGTTATATTATTTTTGTTCTTGTTTTTTTTTAAAAATTTCTAACTAGATTCGAAAACACTTTATAATAATAAGTTGTTAACCTCATTTCCTCGGCCGTTACTGGGAATTCTCAGACCTCGGTCTTGTGGTACAAATCTGGCTACACTCAGTCTGTGCATGAAGCCCTCAGTCAAGATTTTCCAGTAAAGACCTCGCTATCAGTTAACAAGTGTTATATGTTGATTTTGATTCTTTTTAAGAGAACAATGTTTTTCCATTCTACTTTCAGCATTGTTAGAAGCGAATAATCAGAGATCCATATAGGCTTACCAAGAGTGGCCCCGACCAGATTCAACACTTTGCTTTTATTATATTTACAAGCCTCCCCATTTTTTATGGACAATCTGTTATCTGTCCTCTTTGTTTCCAATACAGGTTTTTGAGTGCCTACAATGCACGGTTCAGCATTGAACAAGATTTAGACATTATTCAGAGTTCTTTTGTGGCAGTCGATGAAGCAAGAGTTCGGTACATCTTATCAGCGGTAGACAGCTCTGTACACACTTACCCCAGTACCCTCGGGAGGAAGAAGGGACAAACTAAAACAGTTACACCTAAAAGACCAGAGAAGTTAGAGACATCTAGTCCAGTGGATCATGGAACTGTAGTCAATGGAGATTTGGATGGAAATAACCAACAGGTTTGTTGTTTTATATTAAGGCTGTTGATGTTATACATCAGAAATGATACTGGAATTGCCTCTTTGGAAAAAAAGTTTCCAGGGAAAACCCTTATCAAGATCAACACACCTTAAGACAAGCTATGTTGCCAGCATCATCGCTGGAAGTGTAACTTTTAGAATACCCAACTTGAGGAAATGACTTGAAGCCCAACTGTGACAAAATGTTTTGTTTTCTTCTTCATTCTTCCCACTACAGAGTTTGTATAAAATTTTCCAGATCATCTAAAAGAAAATCTAAAATCATGAACAAGTTGAGACGCCTTTATCAAGTTTAGATTACTTTGTTGCGCTCCAACTCAGCTTTACTTTTAAGCCTAACAGTTAATTCCAAATTATGCAATGAGACTTGATAAACTTTTTTTCGTTTTGAAGTAGAAATTCTAAAAACTTAAGTGTTATGATTGCAAAAACTTAGAAACCCCTCACAAGTCCACTTTGAACTCGCTGTAACATTCCCATTGAACCTGAACAAACAAATTTCAAGTCTTCAACTTGTGGTAATCTGTTGCATTTGCGGCGGCTCTCCTCTGAAAAAAAACTTAAAAAGATGACATACTAACTTACCTTAATCACCTGTTCATCGTCTTAATCATTTCCTCTTACCTTCTTATTAAAAGTTAATTACATGCCTTTTCTTTGTTGCCATTTTTTGACAAAAGAAAGCTTAAGAAAAATAGAACGACAATATTCTGAAGCCTAATAGAAATATTCTTAAAGGCCGTGTTGGCTTCTTGCTTACTATCATCACCAAAAGTTTGAGCTAGAAAAGCTCATTTTAAAGTATTTAAGACAACGGAATGTCACTTGGTGTACACGACCATTACAACGGGCAACCTCATTATTGCAGTGTCTTTGAAGTAGAAGTTAGAAACAATTTTCTAATCGGCTCTGTGCAACGAAAGAGAATAAATTTTGTTTTATTACTTCCTGTTTAAAGGGGGCCGGGCTACCTTTGCAAGCAGTTAGTGACGTAGAGTTGGACTCAATGTTGTCCCACATCAAAGATCTTCTCCCAAACCTTGGGGAAGGATTCATAATAAAGTGTCTCGAGGGGTTCTCTTACAATGTGGAACAAGTCATCGGCGCGATACTGGAAGATAACCTTCCTACGCACTTGGAAAGCTTGGACAGAAATTTAAGCAAAGAACAAGTCAGAAAACCGATAGAAACAAAACAAACTATACTAGAGCAAAGACATTCCGTCTTTGATCAGGACGAGTTTGACGTGTTCGCAGGCAAAGCAGTCGACACTTCTAAAATCCACAAGGGTAAGAAGAGAGACAATCTTAGCCTCAAGAATATTATGGCTGACAAGAGTTACATTACGTCATCGGTTGCGACGCGCTTCAACTATTATGACGTGTTTGGCGGGATTGACGAGTACGATGATGAGTATGACGACACGTATGACTCGCAAAATGTTGGTGCACTGGATGCGGATTCTGCAGATGAACTAACAGCTAGGAGGTAGGTACTAGGAGGTTGGGTAGTAGAAATTAGGGTATTAGAAAGTAGGGTAGGTAGGGTAGTAGAAAGTAGGGTGGTAGGAAGTGGGTTAGTAGGAAGTAGGGTACTAGGAGGTTGGGTAGTAGAAAATAGGGTAGTAGGAAGTAGGGTGGTAGGAGGTAGGGTAATAGGAGGTAGGACTTTGGTAGGTAGGTATTAGGAGGTAGTACTTAGGGACTGGGTACTAGAAGGTGAGTAATAGGAGGTAAGATGAAGAGCAAAATTCTCCTAAACTGGCAACATAAAAGTATGGATTCTGTTTGGGAGAATTTAGCAATGGGTCTGAAAGGGTTAAAGATTGAATCTATTGTTGCGGACTTCAAGCGGGTTTTAAGTGATTGGAATAATAAGAGAAGTATGTTAAGTATACCAGCTTTACACGGCGCTGTTACTAGGCCATACTAAGAAAGCCTGTGGCCAGTCACGTGACTACCATGTGATGGATGAAGTTTAGGGTTTCTTTTTCCGATATTTTTTCGCATTCAATGTACAGTTAGTCTAATCTAAAGGTGTATTTCACATTTTATGTATATTTTGAAAGAGCCTGCGGCGCAAAGCTGTCTTGGAAGTAGTGCTTTATTTTCTAACTTTGGTTTTTGTTTGTTAGGCCTTTCACCACTCCGCGCGTCCTTGGCGGTTCACCACAAGAGTCAAGTAACAGTGAGGAGAGTGATCATGAAAACGGCGACAATACTGAAACAGCGTCAAAAGTAAAGACTGAGAACTCACACAGAAACCACGAACTGGAACAGAGCAGCAGAATCAGAAATAATGATCAAACTGCAAAGCAAGGGCGAGCTAGTGGTAAACAGATCAGTTCAAAGCAATGGAATAAATCTGGACCGGACGGACATCGGGGGAAGAGGGATGGGGGAAAAGGCGACCAGCATAACAGAGACAATAGAGGAAATAAGCCTCCAAGCAGTGGTGCCCAGGGGTATAGGGGTGGGGGGAAAGATGACGCCAAGACTCAAAGAGACAGGGTGTACAAGGAGAAGAACAAAGCACGTAGGGCCAATCATAACCGGAAGGCAGGAGCGGACCGGAAGAGAAGAGGAGGGATGGGCCCCCTGCCACCAGGCATGTAACTTTTTCCCCTTAAGGAAAAGGACTGGGGGATAGAGATGACGCCATTCAAAAGGGAAAAGAAGATCGTATGCCCCCCCCCACCCATTTAACACAGAACTGGTGGTGGAGAGATTGTTAAATGGAAAAGAAGGCATGGAATGGGTACATTGCCGTTACGACCATACAACACACCCTAGGAGACAAGGACGATGATATAGTGGTCATTGACGCGCACCCCAGGTTGTCAATTATTCTCTTTTCGCAAGCTCTATACAACCCACCCTTCTTCCGATTACTATTTATTGTTTATATTTAACCCGGCAAAAGGGTTTTATTTTTTATGTTTATCTTCGAAATAACCATCTTACTTGATATTCAACTTTATAGAGCTGCCCCCGCACAATACGCGGCTTTAGCTGACCAAGTTTTGTTAAACCAATCCAATTGCTCTCAGATAATATAGATTAAAATAAACTTTATAATTTAATGACAAAGTTGTTACAGTTGTTTAAAGTCGCTTCGTCAGTAACAGAAGTTTACCGATTCTTAACTCTTTGGCCAACAAGAGGCGTCGCCCTGCTCTCACTGTGGTCGAACCTTTGTCAATTTTTTTTGAAAAGTAAACTAATAAACAGTTAAAAACAGCACGCGTTTACTTTAAAGCTGCTGAGTTTCGCTAAATTGAGTTCTTGCCTGCTAGAAACTGAGTTTGTTACAAGACGAATACTATCGATGATATGGATAACGGTTTTTTAACAAGGAACAACGTTTTACTGAAGTATCGCGCTGTACGCCACTCACCTCCAAACCAGTATAAACAAATAATTTCAGTATCATTTTCTTTATTCTTGATAATTTGATCGTAATAAAAAAATAAGTAATACATTACTGTTTGGGTAATAAGGAATTTCCTCAAACGGAAATATATTTTTCTTGATATCAAAGAGATTCCTTGGGTAACGCATTCTCAAGTTACCAGGGAAATAATTCGAAGCCCAAGACGGCTTCCCTAAGACATTTCGTTATAGGTCTTACCCAGCCGGGAAAAACTGATTCACAAGATAATTTCAAAACTTTCCACCCATACATATACTTGCTGAATCTTGAACCCTTGCTCTTTCATATCTCTTACCGAAATAAAAAGGCCTGGGGCTGCATTGTATTTTACTCTAAATAACTAATATTTGATACACTAACTTGATTTACCTGTTAAATTTGCATCGAAACAAACATACGTGTTTGAATCTCGTACAAAGAACAGAAAATTTAAAGCAGCTAATCAATTTGAAATCAATATTTTGGTCATCTCGTCTTCGATGCTAACACAACAACTGTTGCACTGGCGAGTAGAAATAGTGCTGGGCCCAGGGCGCCTCGGGCAAAACTTTCATCACCTGCGGAGACATAACAACAGCTATAATTTTGTAGTATATACTGTTTACCGCAGAACTCTTGAGTCTCCTTAAGTATGCCCAAGGCGTGATAATAAAACCTATTCACTGAGTAGGAACACCGGTGTTCTTTCTACTTTCATGATCTTTTAAAGCAACAGTTTGTGATCGTCTTCCGGAAAAGAAAAATGAAGTGAAAAGTCCGAGAGCTAGTCGACCGTACCGTCATTGACTAAACAGGTCGACAGCGTTACACCATTACATCAACTGTGCATCTGTACTGTAATAAAGCATGGTTTTTGACCATTCAGAGTATGCGTTACATCAAATCCATATATAGTAACAAGATCTATTTCGAGCACGGATTTTGAGTCTAAAGAGAATATTTTAAACCGCGCTAAAGCAGTCGGTGGCAATCGTAAGATGCTAAGCAGCAGGCAAAGCGGTTAACTTGATCAGCACACGACGTTAAGGGCTTAGCTCTATCCTATAATTTCATCTTTAATAAGAATCCTCCTCTACCAATCATAGCCTGGTTAGCCCAGTTTGTAAGGCGCCAGTCGGTCGTGCGGAAGGCCCGGGTTCGATTCCCGGTTCTGAACCTTCACTCGAGGTCTTAAAATGCTGCCTTTGCTCTTGAATATCTGCAAACAGTTAGACCTCCGCGTCTCATCGGACATGGACTTTAAACCGCGGGCCCTCGGAGTCCAATAATTGGGTTGTGAAATTTGTTGGATTTTCGGATATCTAAGAGTATTGTGTAGTTCCAGAAAATATCCATACCCCCATGAAAGGTTTTTTACGACCCCCTCTCCCACCCCCTTGGAATTTCCGTTCC
>JAOBRD020471666.1:0-11875 GCA_027575215.2 Hydrozoanthus sils | reverse complement strand
TGATTTTTCGAGAATTTGAGAGTTTGAATGTGCGTGTTACGGGTCGTTGAGCGTGGGCGCTTGTCAGCGGTAAACGAAGGTAACGTGTGACGTAGGTTATGGGGAAGCGAGCGAGCCCTCGCTTATACATTTAAGAGAAAGTTAAAATTTTAATTGTGTGTCTCACTTCAATGATGAATCTTTTCAGTTCGAGTCAGTTTTTCCCCATATCAGACGTCGTGGCCTCACTCTTTTTCCGCTGACAGCCTATTTCTGAGCCGCCGGTACAATGCAGCGCGTAATGTGTTTTAAATTTGAATTTTGTAATATTTTTAAAATATCGTTTTCAAACTATTTAAGACTTTGTTTGACAAAAGTCAACTTAAGGGTTCAGTTCCCCATGAAAAATACCGTCAGGCTTAAAAAAAACTTAACAATAAAACTTCCGTCTTTCCTGAACATCCCATTCCCTCAAGAAAAACAGGAAGTTCAGTGAGCTGCTTACTTTCTCCCTCTTGCTTCTCCAGCTACTATCAGTATAGCTCTTAACAAAACAAAATGCGAAATAAACTTTCTAAGATCTTGGCAAAGAAATTGAAAGCATCCCGAGGCCGAAAATTTCAAGTTATTGAACTTTCACATAATGGAGTCCAAGACCTGCATGCCGTCGTTTAACTGTTATATACATGCTTTTGTTAAAAAGCCTGACTTTGCTGAACCATCTAAATCCGTTGATAAAATGAAATGGGTACAAGAAAAACATTTTTGAATGACTAAACTGCTGTCATGCTACGATAGTTCAATGGAGCGCGCATAACGATTGGAATTGCCTTGCATTTTCAATGAACCGCGGCGCGCGCGTCATCTCGCTTAACGTCAATTACATTTATGACGTGAAAAAGCTTTGTTACCAACAGAAAAAAAAGACAGTCAACGAGTGCATGTGCAATATCGCTTGTGTTAAACATTTGGCTATGGAGTTATTAATGAGGGTTTTATTCCTTATTTGCTGTTTTTCATTGACACTGTCAAGGAAAATCTTTGTCGATTTTAACGGTTACGAGATTAAAGTTCCGGAGGAGAGAATTATACGTAAGTAAACAAGGCTCTTATACCTGTTGGCGTTACAACTTTTTTTAAAAATCAGTGTTTAACATACAGTAACTGACAACCGGATAAAAGAACAAGGGGATTACAAACACTCAGGCTGAAATTTGGTTAAAAGATTGTTAAAAAAAGTACCATAGACATAAGGATACATTTAACCTGAAAAATGAAATTTGTTCTTACATAAAAAGCTGGATTGCATGAGTTACTGAGTTAAATATACTCTTCTCTTTTTATAAGAACATGAAGCTGAAAATCGCCAAAAACTTAAGAACATGTTCACAATATGCTGAGGCTGAGAAAAGATGAAGAACATTCGTATTTGATGATAACCTATTGCAAATAATTCATATGTTATTTGAAAATTTGCTTTTCGGTGGGCTTCTTGAATAAAGTTCGCAGATAACAATTTTACACCACATGTTTTTTTCATTTACCAAATCACAGTTCTTACAGATATATCTCTTGCGACAAACTGGCAAGAAAGTCAGTACCAACTACTGCTACTATACTACAAATGTACCACAGTACCACATACGGTACATGTATTATTTATATTGTCTAAAATCAGCTAAGATATATTTTAAGAACATGTTTAAGAACATCCCGAAAGTATCTAGAAACGTTCAGCCTCAGTCAAAAAATTCGACGTTCTTATAAAACAAAAAGAGTGTACTGTTTATTTCAAAAAACCTAAGACCATAACATGGTATTAATTTGCCCTAATGTTAAAGTTCCATCTGCTCACAAATTTAAAAAAATTGTACTTGAACATTATTTCATCTGTTAAGTGTTGGTAGTCTTGTTCAGTATCATTAGAAGCAATTTCAAGAAAACCTTAAGAACACTTTAAGGCTGATTTTGCAGAAAAATACACCCGATAAATAAGAACAAGGTCTGCCTGAACCCCTCAAACATGTGTTCTTTTATGCGTGTGTTTACTGGACTTGGAAATATTTCTTGGTTGGACACAATACCAACCTTGTAATCTTATTAATTTAACAGCACTTGACGACAATATCTGGGCACAGGTGGTGATGTATAGCTCTCTTGCGGTAATCGTGTTGTTCCTGACGGGGTTAAGCATACGGGATACTCAAGTAAGCACAAAGAACAAGTTGTTCCTAAGACTTTTATTTAAATTCTCGAGAAACCAATGAGAGTTATAGAAAATAAGATACAGTAGCAAGGTTCAACTTTTATTGTTTGTTATTTGAGATCTTTTACGTGAAAGAAGCGAAGGATTTTAACAAAACTCTTCAGATGAGATTCCTGTTACTCTGAAACGGATTTAATCCATTTTCTTTTGCTATCTAAATACCATCACTCTGTCTGCTAATGTTTCAACCAAATTCCAGCATTCTCGAACAAACCGAAAAAAATCAACTTAAAGATGGTGTTATCAAACTTTTAGCGCGACATTTTGGGCACGGTGTTATGTTAAAAGTTGACTGTCGTGTAACATGGTACCAGAGCCGACTTTTCACGCAATGTTTTGCTCGACAACGGGTTACAAGTTTTTGAAATGGTTTTATAACAAAAAGGCGAATTTTGAGAAAGTTGGCTCGTGTAGCTTATCACACCAACTTTTCACGCAACATTGTTGCGCGAAAAGACGCGCTAAAAGTTGGAGCGGGTTTAGATATGAGTTGCTCCAGGAACAACGGGGGAACTGGGCCCCGAACGAATCATTCCAACAATTTATCGAAAACTAAAAACTTTCTTTCGAAAAACATTCGCCAACGACGTTGTAACAAAGAACCCGCTTCCCTTCTTAATGAAATTTGAGTTCCTCCATTGAGTAAAACTAAAATCTTTTGTTATTTTTAGCGAACTATGCTGCAAAAACTCTACATGACAAAGGAGTTTTGGAATACCAGACGAATCTTACCAGAGGTCCGGTCATCGCGAAGCTTTTTAAATATCCAAGACAGGTAACTTCATTGACCGGTTTTATTTAAGGACAGGGAGGGCAGTGCTTCTTCGAGTTCATAACTAACAGTATCTAACAATAAAACTAACATTTGTATTTGTTTGTACTTGTAGTTGTAGTTGTGCTTGTGTGATTTTGTGTTCGTGTTTTTTGTGATTCATGTTTGGCTTTGTGTTTGTGTGGAAAGTTTATTATCATTCTATTTTAAATCATTATATATAGCAAGACAAATGCACACTACCTACAAACAACCAAGCTAGTCTGGGCAGGAAGTGGGGGGACGCTATTGACAATACAATATATTTACACAAGAATAAACAGAAGTAACTATTTTTTTCTTAATCGGACAGCTATTTATGTGCCGATTCTGATGGGTCGACAGATTTCAAATGAGGTTTTTACAAAAAAAGATTACAATAATTACAATAAGCTTCTCTACGTCAACCTGACTGTCTTGATCTTATTTGAGTTCCTGACGAAACAGTCTTGTTATCTCTTTCGGGAGATTCCTGAAATTTTCTGGGATACTGTTCCAGATTTTTGCTCCGATTCGAGCAAAGGAACTTTTTGTATTGGTTTGTTCTAGAATATTTGATATAGTAATTACCAGCGTGTTGATGAGCGTGTGCTATAGTTATGCATTTGGTGAGTACGTTAAATGTACTTGTGTTTACATTTGTAGTTTGTTTCTGATCTTGTGCTTATGATTGCGTTTGTGCCTGATTTTGTGTTTATTCAGTTTTGTATTTGTGCCTGGTTTTGTACTTATCTTTGTGTTTGTATTTGCATTTGTGCCTATATTTGCAAACGTGTTGTTGTTGTATTTGCGCCCTATGCTTGTGCTTGTGATTTTGTTTTTTCCCATTTTCATACGAGCCCACGAATCAATTGTCATTTCCAAAGCATCCAGAAATAATGACAACACAACTCAAGGAAGTGTTCTTTTGTGTTTCAGCTTTGTGCGTCTCGAGAACAGACAGTTACTATGTAAAAGCACAAGTTGTACCGCCCTCGAGACGTCAGACAGAGTGGAAGAAGTTGAGCAAACTAGAGCCGGGCGGCGGATGTACATAAAGAAGTCCAGCCTTTACCAGCTTATGAGCAAGTATGACACATTTAAGCTTTAGAAGATATTTTCCGTGTTTCCATACTCTGTTGGAAACACACAGGATTGTTAGGAGAACACGAGAAAAGGTTTGGGTCACGAGCTGAAAGCGACAACAATGGAAACACGGAAAATATCTTCTAAAGCTTTTATAAAATAATAACATCTGATGAGGCCATTTATGATTTCTATCCACGTTTAGAAAACGGTCCTCGACCAATCAGAGTGTTTGTTTTATTGATTTTATTTTATAATATATATTCAACAAGTTATACACGTGTCTCATGGTAGCAGCATTGCATGTTTCAAGTTTTTCCGGTTCAATTTTCTATATCAAGTTAGCCATTGACATTGTGGTAATTGCCGATCTATCCAAAACGAGTTCCTTTTTTGCAAATAATAAAGGAAAACGTGACTTGAAATTTGCTGCTTTTCCAACTTTACTTTTGCGGAGTTATCACCGTCCCGGTTGATTGAAGTTCAGCGAGATAGTGGGTGTTTTCTGGTCAGCAGAATTTGCCGCCAAAACCAAAGCGGGACACTCTGAGTTATTTCCCGTTAATGAATAAAAACCCGTTAACACACACGGATAAAAGTGTTGGAGATTTTCAATCATCATCCTTAGATCACCATCCTTAGGTCACCATTCTTAAATCATCATCCTTAGATCATCATCCTTAGATCATCATCCTTAGATCATCAACCTTAAATCATCATCCTTTGATCACCATCCTTAGATCATCATCCTTAGAGCACCATCCTTCATAGATCATCATCCTTACATCATCATGCGGTCAGCGCTGAGAAAGAAGTTTGGTTTATTCGAGTATTAGATTATCACCTTAGAGAACAGGTTCAGGACAAAAAATGCATTTTTTTTTCAGGCATGGTAGGAGTTTAGTTTGCAAGTTCTCTGATCTGGGCCATTGAACTCGTGGTTGTTATCATCTCGAGCTGCTTCTTTTTCCACTTCGAATTCCGAAGGGAAACGAAAAAAAGCTTGAGTAATTAAGCGGATGTTCGAAATAACCGAGTTTGAGTTAACTGATTTTGAATCCAAATCAAATCCTTGGGAGATTGGATTTTGTTCGAGTAAGCGGGAGATTCGACTTATCAGAGTTAGAATCACCAGGGTTCAACTGTACTTGTCTTGTCTCTTTCTCTTGTCTCTCTTATTTTCATTTCTTGGCATTGCTGCGAAATTGAGGTAGGAAACAATCAGAAGGTGCAAATAGCAAACCTCACCGTTATGTCCTTGTCCTATAGTCATTGTTGTTGCCATGGCCATTGTCGTTTTCGTTGCCTTTCTCATTGTCATTTTCATTGTTGTTGCCGTTGTCGCTGCCATTGACAATGGCATTGTGATTGTCTTATATTCCATTCATTATCGTTTTTCTTCACCGTCACCGTCACTGTCTTTGTCATTGTCACTAACTTTGTCATTGCATTGTTATTGTCATTTCCAATATTATTGTTATTGTCGTTCTCATTACATTGTTATTGTCATTTTCACTGTCATTTTCACTGTCATTGTCATTGTCATTGCATTATCATTATCACTGTCACCATCATTGTCATTGTCATTGGAATTACCAGATCCTCTTTTTCAAGGACTGCAACAGTAAGGCCTTCAAACGGACGGGTAACTACCAAGTCAAGCACAGAAGGCCAGAGAATACCCAGTCTGGTGCACTGTATAGGTCAGTGGTTGAGGGACCACAAACGAATTGTGATTCCAGTTTGCAGCCGACCCCAGTTGGTCCCACAACTCAGTAACTGGTTGATTTCCCCGCAACTCAGCGCACACGTCATTGGGATTGAAGCACCGGGGTATCACGCTGGTATGCCTGTGGACTTTCATCTACCACATTGCAGGGCCACCCAAGATGCTGCAAACGCCGAGGAAGATGTCTCTAAGGTGGGTTTACTGATGGTCTGTTCTCAGTTCCCAATAGTACTCATTAAAGATTATGGCTTTTTTTGGTAAGTAAGTATCCTCCAGGTAAGCGTATCCAGAATCCAGCATCCACAATTTTTCTAGCATTTCACATCCAGAGCATCAGAGTGATCGAGATCTGTAACCCAATGGCAAGGCATCCAGAAACACTTTAGTATACTGCATCCGGCATCCAAAAAAAGAATGTATCCAGCATCCACGGAATCTACAATCTAAGCACCCGGCATCCAGAGGGTAGGAATCAAGCATCCACGGAATCTACAATTTAAGCACCCGGCATCCAGAGGGTAGGAATCAAGCATCCGCTAGTGTTCTGGATGCGCCTACTGATGGGGCGACTAAGTAAGTGTTGTATTGATGTCAAACCTAACAGCCGGGTTAGGTCAGGTAAGACTAAATTAGTTTAGACTTGGTTAGGTTAAACTGGATTGGGTAGGTTAGGTAAGGTTTGGTTGACAAATTGTGGCATTTCCTGTTACAAAGTTCATATAACGGACTTCTGTCTATTTTTCAAAAGGTTGGCGCTTTACACGCCGAAATCACTGTACCAAATGTTCAAGTTACAAAGGAGCTGGGACAAAAATTAAGCGGCCTTTCACCAGTCGAGATCGGTGCTTCTTGTGTCACAGATCTGGACCCTTGTTACCAGGGTATTTTGTTTCCACCAATGAGTCCAGATAGTGTCCCTTCGGGAGGTGCGCCTGAGTACCGCTATAAAAAGTCCCTGGATATTGGAACTGACCGTAAGGACCATCAGCCTCAGCATCACGGGGTTCATGGACTGTCACGAGTGTCCCGGATCATGGAGGAAGTTCGCGGGGGAACATTACGGTATGGAGCATGCGTAAAGGCAAAGTAATACGAGCAACACTTTTGCCCAACTTGTTCCAACGTCAACTTGGAGGAACCAATCACTGGCACTTGCTTCATGTTTAATTGCGTGACAAGTTGTGGTTGAGGTGGTAATACGCGCAACAACACAAACGTTTGTAGCGAAAAGTAAAAGCCGAGTTTACTTTTTGCAACATTATCTGACAACCTGCAACAACGAATTTTGTTGCGTTACAAGTTTTTCCAGTATGTGGTAATACGCGCAACTTCACGTCCCAACCTGCGAAAGCAACAATGCTATGCTACAAGTTGGACAAAAATGTTGCTTGTATTATTTTGCCTTAACGAACGTATTTTTTTCGGGAAAAGACGACTGATCCGAGCAAACGTTTGGAGAGAGGGGATTGGAGCCAACGATGAAGCTGTGAAAAAGAAAACTTGAGCTAGATCTTTTCTTTTTATACGACTAAACATTTGCTCTACAAGGAGTTTTGTGAATAGAAACTGACTGTCCCACACACGTTCATTGTAGTGTTTTGTGGTGTTGTTTCTGCTTTGGTTTGTTGCTCGGTTTAGTGTAGCTGTCTCGGTTTAGTGTAGCTGCCTCGGTTTAGTTCAGCTGCCTCGGTTTAGCGTAGTTGCCTCAGTTTAGCATAGCTGCGTCGTTTTAGTGTAGCTGCCTCAATTTAGCGTAGCTGCGTCGTTTTAGCGTAGCTGCCTCGATTTAGTGTAGCTGCCTGAGTTAAGGGCAGCTACCTCGGTTTAGCGTAGCTGCCTCGTTTTAGTGTAGCTGCCGCGGTTTGGTGTAGCTGCCTCGTTTTAGTGTAGCTGCCTCGGTTTAGTGTAGCTGCCTCGGTTTAGCGTAGCTGCCTTGGTTAAGTTTAGCTATCTGAGTTAAGTGTTGCTGCCTCAGTTTAGTGTAGCTGCGTCGGTTTAGTGCAGCTGCCTCGATTTAGCGTAGCTGCGTCGTTTTAGTGTAGCTGCCTCGATTTAGTGTTGCTGCCTGAGTTAAGTGCAGCTGCCTCGATTTAGCGTAGCTGCCTCGTTTTAGTGTAGCTGTCTCGGTTTAGCTTAGCTGCCTTGTTTTAGTGTAGCTGCCTCGGTTTAGTGTCGCTGCCTGAGTTAAGTGTAGCTGCCTCGGTTTAGTGTCGCTGCCTGAGTTAAGTGCAGCTGCCTCGATTTAGCGTAGCTGCCTCGTTTTAGTGTAGCTGTCTCGGTTTAGCTTAGCTGCCTTGTTTTAGTGTAGCTGCCTCGGTTTAGTGTCGCTGCCTGAGTTAAGTGTAGCTGCCTCGGTTTAGTGTCGCTGCCTGAGTTAAGTGCAGCTGCCTCGATTTAGCGTAGCTGCCTCGTTTTAGTGTAGCTGTCTCGGTTTAGCGTAGCTGCCTCAATTTAGTGTAGCTGCCTCGATATAATGTAGCTGCCTCGGTTTAGTGTTGCTGCCTCAGTCAAGCTAATGAGCCAGCAGCTGCAAACATACTTATCATTCATCCGAACACTTTTCCTGTGCAATAAGTTTCTTGTGATATTTTTAGAAAACCTAAGAAGAAAATTACCAACATAAATTCATAAATTCATGAGTACAGTCGTTTAGAAGTAATACAAGTCGTTTAACATCTGCTCGGGTCCCCCGTTTGGAACGAGCTTACAAACAAACCGTAGCAGTAGCAATGAATTTGATATCTTGTTGTAGTTGTTGACTTGAAGAATCTTTTTTAACCAGCCAACCTGTGCCGATGGTCCTTTCAAGTGCTGCCCTCTCCTTTGTTGCCTACAAATTGTTCACGTGAGTAAGCATAGATAAACTGACGAATTACCAGAAATTATCCGGCTACTCGTTCCCAGATCTCTGTCCTTCTTAGAGCCGAAACTCGTTCCTAGACTTCTACCTGAGAACAATCAGTCCCCGGCTGACTCTGTAGCTACATAGCGTGCTTAATCGGGGCGATCAACCTTTCCTTAGGTCTCCCGAAGCTTCCCTAATAGGTCCTAAGTGGCTTCAAGGCCACGAGGGTAGACATGTCTCAAGGCGAAGCTAACTTCTCCAGTGCTTCCGTCGATACTCTGTTAAATATACTTTCTCCCCCCCCCTTTTTTTGGTCATAGACATCCTGTCGACCTCTACCTCCCTGGGCTATGCAAACCTTGTCAAATCCAAGTTTTTTTGACCTGCAGGGCTCAGTTGTTCAAAAGGCGATCAGCCCTAATCCGGGGTTAATTACCATGACAACCAATAGGTTTTGTTAAGAGTTAATCCTGGTTTAAAGTTATTCGGCTTTTGAACAACCGGCCCCTGGTCTCTCCCAAAAGGGACAAAATGAATAGCTAGGCACGCTATTATAGAAATGTAAAACGAGCACGCTCGCTTTGTTCAGTGATAGAAACACGCGTGAACTTTTCAGTTCACGAAAGAAGTGCTTCGGCGAGTTTTTCTTGCACTTCTTGCGGAGTAAACTAAAAAACTTACTAGTGTCTTTATCACTACGCAGAACAAGAAAGCGAGTTTTTTGTTTCTTTTAAAAGATAACTAACACAAACAGCCGATGAATCCTCGCAATAAAGTATGCAGACACACTATATTCATATTAGAAATGCACTACTACAGCAAAGCATGATTAGAACGCATGTTATTTCTGCTGTATTTTGTAATAAATGTTAGAGAATTAAACCCGGCCCGTTTACACGAGTAATTTTTCCTTGACAAGTTTGTATATTTCTTGGGAATTTTCAGTGCTCGCGAAAATAGTCAACAAGTTTTCCATTACATTTTCTAATTGACAAGTTTTCAGTTTTGTCTGGGTATCATAGCCTTGTCACATTTTCCTTGTTGTCTGTCTACACGAGCAAATTTCAGACTTGGCATGCCAGCTTTTTGTCCATTTTTCTCCATTTCCACTTTTCCTTGTCAAGGAAACATTGCTCGTGTAAACGGAGCTTTACAAATCGACAGTTTCAAACTATAGAATCTAGTGTAGTCATGAAAACGCATAATAGCTCTTCCTATTTTGTTTCTGTTTTCAAATTTTTCCACTTGAAACTCAAAAACTGATTTTTCGAATTATTTTCTTGTTTCTTTCAACAGAAAATACGGACCAGCCTAAAGTACGGCATGGTTGTTAACTTACTGCCGCAATGTTTTGTTGTTTCTATGGTGACGCTAAACTCAGAAGGATTTATTTTTGGTTTCCATGCTGAGTTTAAGTCTGATACGCTAAGCGAGAAGCGAATATTTTCACTGTCCTATAATGATGGCGTTACATCCGCGCCAACAATCAGGTCTTTTTTTTTTTTATTATTATCTCAGCCGGTTTGATATTTAAACGGCATGTTCAATGTTTAATTTCTTAATACAAAATGTTCTCTTTGAATTGAACATTTTATACGTTAATTCAATCAACAATACCAATCAAGTATTGTTTTCAACAGTTAAGACTTTGCTTTGTTAATCAAGCCCTTCCGTTGAACATTCCTTCCTTTTTTGCAATCAAACTTTCGCCTCAACATTCGAGTCTTCGCTTCAGTGTCCAGACTTTGTTCTCTACTGATTTCGAGGACGTGACAAGCCACGTTAGACAACATACAAATTTTCTAGTTTGGTTTGAACTCCACAGTAACATGTCCACATACTCAGGTCACGCATGCGCACTGCTAGACTACCCAACATGCTTTGCTACTTGTTTGACAGCCGTAGTCGGGGTGTGTAGTCAGAATGAGCAGTGTACAAAAGCTTTGCAATGTCTCTAAGCCGCTTGAAAGTATAAGCGTTAATTTAGTTTTGATTTTAATGAAGATTTGACAGCCTAATGGAATGAGCTTGGACACGGCTGACTGATACCTGAGTCGTAATTTCGCTCGCAGCAACAATATTACAGTCTGTTGTGGAATCCCTGTGTCGCACGATAGTAGTCTTCCTCGTGAGTGGGAGGGCGATTTGATGATTTTAGCGCCTGCAGTGTCGCAACATCATACGTCATCAGCGGAAGTACTCGCTGCACTTTACTTTTGATAAAAACTACTAGTTAGATACATTTATTTATTACAATTTCTTTATTAAAACTGCGCCATTAATGTAATGTTGTACAGTGTTGTAAGCCTCTTTTGTGAATTGTTTTGTTACCCAGAGAGTCAGGAGGTTTCCAAAAAAGAAGCGTACAATATTTTACAGCATTACGTTAACAGCACAGCTTAGTAAAGAAACTGTAGCAGATATATTTGATTACGACTGTGTCAGTCAGTTGTGCGAGTGCATTCCATGGGGTTGATACTATGATGCTCGTGGCGGGAAAAAAACTCGATCAAATCTTCATGAATTCAAAACTAAGTTTATAACGCTTACTTTCGTTTGCGATTGGAAAAGGCTGCTCGGCGACATTGCGAAGCCTTCGTACACTGCTCATTGTGAGTACTTTTCACTTCGCTTGACACCCCTTTGACACTAAAGACTACGGCTTTGCAACAAGTAGCAAAGCATGTTAGGAAGTCTGGCAGTGCGCATGCCTGACTTTGAGTATGTGGACCAATCTCCAATCTCTTTCCCAGAGCCACGATCCTTTTGGTCAGCGCCAAGTCGTGGCTCTGGGAACGAGATTGTATGTGGACATGTTACCGTGCAGTTCAAACAAAACGTGAGCAAAGACTGGACACTGAAGCGAAGACTCAAATGTTGAGGCGAAGGCCTCGATCGCAAAAAACGTAACTTGGTTGTTCAACGGAAGGGCATGAATTTATATTGTTGAAGAAAATGCTTGATTACTGTAAAAAAATTTTGAGTCTTGAACCTTTTCTAGCGTTTTAAAACTAAACTGTGTTGTATTTGTTTGAATGTTGTATTCAAAGTAAAGACTTTGTATTTTAAAGTTGAATCTTGAATCCCTATCAAGTATTTTAGATTTTAATTGATCATTTTAAGGCACAACAATGAATTCAAAGTAAAGACTTTGTACTTTAAAGTAAAGGTCTGGATTGT
>JAOBRD020471559.1:0-17828 GCA_027575215.2 Hydrozoanthus sils | reverse complement strand
AATTTCCGTGCCCCTGTAATTTTTTAATGCACGATGGGAGGGGGGGGGGGATGTTGGGAGAATTGGTATAAAAACTTGAAAGTCACGAGCCGTCCGCGACCATGCAAATTTCTATTTATCATATATAAACTGCAGTGATAGCAAAATGAAAAGTTCAAATCTTCAATGAACACTTTGCTAAATGTTTTTTGAAAATAGCTCTAGTTTGCACATGTTATTTTTCAACAAAGATATCAAAAGAAACAATTAAGTAATAAACAACTTATAGATTTCAGAACAAACACAAGAGAAAGAACAATTATCGTTATATTACCTCATTTTACATGTTTTATGTTTTGGTATCACCACACTTGTATATCCATCAGTAGGACTGGGGATACCAATTTTTATCATTTTAATGTCACTCAGTATTCCACTGCAGTTTATATATGATAAAAATGATGATGATAATAATAATAATGATAATAATGATAATAATAATAGGTTGCCCACGATGAATTAAATGCAAGATATATATTTAACGAAGAAACTCCCCTTGTTGGTAGTTAAACAAGCACATATCCTTCTAACCTTCTAATAATTCAGGTCAGTATACATTTACTTCTTCGCACGACTTACGACATTACAAGGATATTTGTAAGATTTTCTGAAACGCCTTATCAACACTCTAAACCTCTTTTATTCGTTTGTTTTGTTCGATCAAACTGACAACTGCTTCACTGATACAGCATATCAAATGCACAGTCTTTATTCTATCATGGTTGCACAACTTAAAAGCAATATTCCCGAACTTCCTCTGGATAGCAGCCCTCCTTACAGCATTCTTCATATATATTTATGTCATTTTCATTCTTCTGCTTCACTGTTATACTTCTCAGAAAGCGCTTGGCATCACTGGTCCGAAGCTCGAGACTACGGATATCTGGTGTGTTAAAACCCATTGAAACAGTCAGGAGCTCAAATTAAGAAATTAGCTTTTAAAGTAAAATGAAGGTGCTAATATAACGAAGCAAAATATCAATTGAGCTATCATCGTTGTTTGTAACGTTGCAGACTACCTCATTCAAACACTCTAAAACATGTATAAGCCATGAAATCAGTAATAGTACGCTAGTTAAACGGCAATAATATACAGATTATTTCTACTTACAATAAATAGCACTGGCTGCTCCAAGCTATTTTGTATTACAAGTTAACCCAAAGAAGTGTGCTGGTAAAATTAATTCCCCTTATCTTCCCCACTTGAATTGTATCCCGTGGGTATTTGGTAGGGAGACTTGGCAACAAAGCACCCTTAGCTATTTTGTGAAAATAGTTCATTTACATGCCATGACACAAAATTATTTTTCTTGAAACTCCTGTTTAATGGATCCAGTTCAAGTTTGAATCAAATTATGATCGATAAGAGAAACTATAGAATAATAATTCTTAAGTCAAACACAAAAAATTTGACAAAAATAAATACTTTAAGAGCCGTAAAAAGATTTGGAAAGATTATTCATTGTTTAAACCTTAAGCTTGAAACTGATTCTTGGCAAGTTGAAAGACCAAAGATAGATATTTCAAAGCAATATTTCCTTCTCCCTTCGTCGTCCAAAAGTTAAATAACATCATGTAGAGGCCTACTCTGGGTCCTTAAGTCGCCGCGATTTAGTTATTGCGACTTAAGGCAACTTAGGGCAATTTAAGGAAAAATGGGGTGAAAAATGACTGCGACCTAGTGCGATTTAATGCGACTTAAGGCAATTTAAGGCGACTTAAGGACCCAGAATAGGCTTATGTACGTACGTACGTATTGAATTGGGTCCATGAGAGCTCACCTCTTTTCCCTTGCCACTCAAAACACACTAGGCGATATGCATAATAAATGGCATCTCCACAATATTGACTACGGCATGTTCTGCACAAAAACGGTGTTGTTAACATAGGGAGACAGAAGAAAAGCAAGACAAACACTGCTACCCTCAACATTTCTGCAAATAAATAAATAAATAGGTAAATGAATCAATCAATCGATTAATTAAATGAGCAAATAAACAAACAATTAAATAATAAAAGTCAGATAAAATTAACTCCCGGTTTCTCATCAGAATTTTTTAAAAACAAAATGAGGCATGCGTTTTTTAGGGAGAGTTACCAGTTACAGTTCGATTTCTGCACGGACACTTAAGCAACAACTGACAGTATTATACTCGGCAGGTAGTGCTTGCCCTTGTCTGAATTGCCTGAAGAATACTCACAGTATTTACGTCTAGACTCTTACCGTTAGTGCTAGCTCTTTTTTTTGGCATTATTTGGCTTCGCAAGCATTTTTTTTACATTTTATTCCAAAAAACACTGCTAGCATTATTTTGGATTTTCGATTGATTATTTGTTCAATTTTTTTGTGTTTGAAAGCACAATCTGAATTTATTTATGTCGTCCAAAGCCTCCCGATGCATTTTCCCCTCATTTTAGTCAAAGGAGTCGAGGAGGCCTGGGGAATAGGTTTAATAGATCAGCGGTTGCCTTCTAGAAACCCAGTCCATCACACTCGTTCCAAGATGGCGTCATCCACGTTGTCATGGTGGAACAATGGAAGTCAGCCAGCCAAGGCAGAGATAGCTAAAGAGCGTACTCTGCTATCAATCAGTGGAAAAAATAAGACTAGGGGGAACTGGAGGAGGAGAACAACTATCAGTCAAAGACGGGAAGTTGTTTTGTCTGGCATGCCGCGGAATAGTGTTTACAAAGAAGAGTAATGTAATTACACACTTAGCTTCAAAGAGACATGGAAATGGTAAAAACAACCTGAGGAAGTCTAAGCTGAAGAATCATATGATTATGGAGGCTTTTAGAGCGGGGGACAGCATGTAGAAAGACAGCACTCTTCCTATAACTGAATGGGCCTACCCACTCGACGTGGTCGAATAGTTTCTGAGGGCTGGAATCCCTATTGGGAAAATCGAGATGCTACGGTCCCTCTTTGAGAAGAATGGCCAATGTCTCACAGCAATTGCTCATCTTGGTCAGTATATATCAATTGTTTTTAAGCAGGAAGTTGAAGGGATCAAAAATGAATTGACTTTGCCTGGTCAGACTAGCATGACTCGAGATGTTTCGATGATTTTTGACGGAAGTACACGACAAGAAGAAGCAATTGCTGTGATCGTGCGTTTTTCTTGACGATAATTGGTCGATTATTCAACGCCTCGTCAGAATTGATATATGTTCCAAACCAATAAATGCCGACGATCTTGCACAAGTACTTAATCAGTGCCTATCAGTTATCCTTTCTTGATGATGATGGAATAATCAAGGGCCTAAGAGCTGAACTCCCTGCTTACTTAGCTGCCACTGAAGATGTGGTTATCAAAACAGAAGAGAAAAGGTACAATGGTGGCACAACCACAAGAATCAGCTCCCTCATTGACCATCTGCAGTGAAGAAAGTGCTTCTGGTGCAGCCATCCTCGGCTACAGCAGAAAGAGTATTCTCTATTTTCAAGTCCTCATTCTACTATCAACAAGAGCACGCCTTAGTTAACTATCTGCAAGCTAGTGCGATGATCCAATACAACAAGCGATGATTAACTTCTATTAGTATACACCAGCTCGGCTACGCACGATTGGTTTAGAAACAGTAGATGTAAGACAATATTTACCTCCGAAATAGTAGATTATGAGACTGAAACAAAATGGCGGACGGAAGTAGTAGCTTCGAAACAGTTTCGGATCACGATATTGAAAAAGTTTGCTTTAAAAGCACGAGATATATATAAAAACAACCTAAAGAAATTCTGTTTTACGCCATTTACGGCATTTTTTAGTTGACCAACTGTCAAAACATGTTCGTTGTATGTTAGGCTGGTCATGCAAGCGTGAGTCTCGCCACGCTCATTGATTCATGTGATAAAAGTGTTTTTTTTTCTTAAAAATCTTTCGTTTTCGCGATCAGTAGATATTCTGCCAATATCCAACTCAATTGATGTAGAAAAAGTGTTAAATATCAGTGGTATGGATGATTTATAGAAAACCTAAAACGTTGTAGTGAACTAATGGAAAAAAACCATTGATCATTACGTTTTGTTGTTGAAAAATGTAACTGAAAATCTGAAAATTGAAATATTCTATGTTTAAAAAAATCTGAAAAAGTGAGCATTTTAATGTAACCCAAGAGCACTTTTTGAAAAAATTAACATTGTTTTAGCACTTTTTTGGCAAAAAGCAAGCACTGCTTTAAGCATTTAATGCTGTTTTTTACGAGTACTATCGGTAAGAGCCTAGCTATATACGTCAAGAAATGGGAAGAAGTGTCTGTTACTGAACTTCCAAATCAGTTTTTTAGTGATTTTGCGCGGCTGTAGATTCGTAGGAACAATAAAAACCGTTGTAAAAAACAAATGTCACATGGTTGTATGTGAATGACCACCGCCAGCCATTTCCATTTGCAAAGAGTGAGCTTTAATAAAAATTATGATGGAATTTTCTTAAAAAGTGTACCTCTGGTCTTTCTCTATACCGGAAAATATTTCATCAAATCATTGTTTAAAGTTGTAAGTTCGCCTTAATTTTTTAATCATTTGTAAAAAAAAAAATGATAACAATAACCGGCGCAGCGGCTTTGTTGCAATGCGGACGCTGATGTAAAACCGGGAGTTTATTTTGTTTTGCCTAATAACCAAACTAATAGATAAATGAATAAAGAACGTCTATTTTGACATCTTCATTCATTCTTGCCTACGTCAGAACGGTACGAAAAGCAGTGTGTGTTCTGTGAGGGCGTTATTTATTGTGATCCACTAGCCCTAAGTACTATAGTGCCGATGGCACTGGACGTTTTACAAAGTCAGAAATAAGAATTTATTTAAGTTATGGTCTTAGTTATCTTGCATAGCTAAATTCCACTAAATTTTTAAGTGATCCTTCAGCTGGGTATAGCTTTTTACAGTCTGTGCTGGTTTAACTGTCACCAGATAAATAGTTAGGCGGCGGTGTAACATAGTGACTCACAATCGTTCGCAAGAATTGCCAAATTAATTTGTTGCTTGTTTCTTTAGAATTTTGGACGTTAACCAGAATTCTAGACGGCTTGCTAGCAGTTTGCCGCACACGATTTCTTTCGGTTATTAAAGAACCATGGATCTCCGTTGATAAATAGCAAGAAAATGATAAACAAATAGTCATGGCACAGCTAACAATCAAACAAATTTATTTTATCGACAACAAAAGGATAATTGCGTTTAGGCACGGGCGTCTTATCGAGCTATGTTTTAAAATCGACAGCTATCAAAATTTACCGATACCTCTTCTAATCTAATCTCCTAGTTCAACATGATAAAACGATCTGGGGCATTAAAGTTTGTTATTCGTTTCTTTTGACGCAGCTGCTTCACTTTACTTTTCAAAGAGATTAAAAAGCTTACGACCAGAAACAAAATGGTTGTTTTGAATTAATTCTATAGTTTTCATGAGCGGCAGCTAAACAGAATTAAATTAAACGATAAAGAGAGTTCACAAGGGACAAAAACTTGGAAGAAACACAACCATGAACAAATTAGGAGGTTTATTAACGCTCTTTGAAAATTTGTAGACAATGTGTTTTGGACAACGATCTTTTCGAACACCAAAAAACTGAAACCGTGTCATATGCTCTTTAAGTTAACTCAGTCAGTTCCTTGTTATTTTTTGTTGAAAACGCCTCCGTTTTCAAAACGTAGCTTAACTGTATTCGAAACAAGGAGAACTGACAAGCAAAAATTGGTATTTTTCTATACATATAAGTGTATTAAGAAAATGTTCGGTTTTGAATGGAATTTGATATTTACAAAGAGCAGTTATCCTTTTCATGTCTAATGGAATATTGAAAAAAACTTTATTTGATACTGCTTAACTCTAGTAGATTTATTAACTGGCACTTTTTCAGAGAGTTTCAAATAAGGGAACATAAAAAATTTTTATTTCAAAATATAAGAACTGTGATTTTCAAACAATCAATTTTTTTAATTTTAGTTTCTTTATTCTGTTTAATATTCAACTAATTTTTTGTCATGTAGTCATTTGCCGTTTTCGCAAAGGAAAAACATTAGCTTCAGTGCCAAAGGAACTCTTCAAAAATGAAACCTTTCACCGAGCGAGTTCACAGTTACCGCGTGTAAAACATACATACTAACGACTGCGAATCGCAGACGTTTAAAATTTCCTTTCACGATGCTTTTCTAAGATGCGATCAACTAAACTTGATTTCTATTAGTTAAAACACTCCAAAAATCGTAATTAGTTTAGAACTTAAAATGATTTTAACAGGAAATTTACCTTCATGGGTTGTAGGCGCTCCGAGTCAAATCGTCGACTAGAGATCGTTCAATAAGTTCATTTAAACTATACATGCTGTTATATATTCTTAAGCAATTCTACAAGTTTTATTGTTGAAGTGGGCGTTAAAGAAATCCACAGAAAAACTGGAAAACGTACCCGTCACAACTGTTTTTATTTTTGTAGTCTTTCACTGAAATCACAAAATATCACTAAAGAACCCGTCCTCAACCAAAATTACATTTGTGCTTGCTGAGAGGTAAAACGTGCTAAAATCCGCAAACACCACAACACTCTAAAAACTTATTTGCCGTAAAATTATTTTTGTTTTAAGAATTTTCTGAAGTTTGTATCCTAAGGCTAAAAAACAACTTCTTACGAGGCTTAGTTGGTTAACATTAGCAACGGTCTGTGCTGTCACGTGTAAGCCTGCTGTTTTCTTTATTGTTAATCTAAATGGTTTTGTAGCTCTTGTTTTGCCGAAAATAATCTACAACAAAGTACCTGTAATATACTATAAAAACTATAAGGATGTTAATACGAAAGAAAAACGTAAAAATAAAAACTAGAAACTAAAGAGAGAAGGAAATTTCAAAATGTGTATCAGTGCGTGTTAGATTTGTGCGTGTGCGATCACAAGAGATGATGTGTTAGGTTTGAAAAAAATTAGGAAGAGATAATTAGAAGACATTTTATAAAAATTAAATGCTTGGCGGCCGTATTATTACTCATTACTTTTTTTTCTTGTTTGGCAAAACGGAATATTTTTGTAGCGCTTTCCCTTGTAGATAATCTATTCAACAATATCTCCAACGATTAGAAAGAGACAATTTTCTTAAGTGACCAATCATTAACTAAGTTTATTATTTAAAACATTGGTCAGTCTTAAAAATTGTAAACTTTTGCTTTTTGTATACAAGTGGGCACAATCCTCGGGTCGTTTTGAGTGAACATTTTCGGAAACGAAAGTTTAATTACTAAGAGGTCAGCAGAGGACATGCTGTTTGTTAATCTAGTCTAGTGAAGCACAATTGATAAAGAAACATTTTTATCACAGATTAATATACCAAATTAGTTGCCATTTTAAAGTATACTATACAATATGCTTTAGGTGATAATAAAGTGAGAAAAGTAGAGAAGTTCTAAATGAATCCACTACCGCATGCAACTGAAATCAGTTTTCAAGACAGATATATCCGTATATAAATGAGCCGACAATTAGGAGCAAGGCTACAAATACAACAGAAATAAAAGTTTGATATTACTAAACATGTTGACGTCACTAGCCCTATGATTACCTCAACTGAGGCTTTTACAATGCACGTTTAGGATACTTGTCTCGGCCTATTGTTGTGCACAAAACCTTAATTAGCATAAACAAACACCGCACTGTATTGAAATTCAAACTTGACACGTGTGCAAGCAAAAAGCTTTGTTCTTGAGAGTGGAACGTTTTAAACAGTTTTTAATAGAACAAGGAATGAGGACAAAAGAAATGTCGATCTTATCGCTGCCGTTGCTACACTTCAATTTGAGAGCCCGGAAAGCAAATGAACAACCGAAAATGTTGTTTAACTTATTTTAAAACTTTATTTTTTTTATATACATCAAAGATTAAATCAATTACCAATTTTTTCAAAGATCTTTTTATCTTAGCTTTTCAAGCCATGACTGTTCAAATACTGAGAGAGCTTCAATGAATTTTCAGCCTGGCTAAAACATAACTCCAGAATTAACTGACGAATATCAGTAACATATATCACCTAACTAACTCTACTACCGAATATATTATCCCACCTTTTCCTGGTTTGAATGAAAAAAAAACATGTTACTGTCAATTACGCTCATTTGTCGGGTTTATATTTCAAATTCTGTTTTGGCCATCCTGCTGCATCCTCTTTACTTAACATTATATGGAGTTATGCCTGTATTTCGTGGGGAGCTGTTTTTATTGTTTTTTGCTGCCACTGTTTGCTGCAAAGAAAATCCTAACTAACGTACGAACGTCGTATTTTAAACATAGTACGTGGTCTTGCGTTGATCAATCACAGCGCGTTAAATAACTCAGCCATTTTCATTGATAAGTGCGTCTCTCTTCTTGTTTTTAGTGTACGTTTTCATCTGCTCTTAGGCGGTGTTTACGTGATACCGGATCGATTTTCATTCCCGGAACGAGAATATATTCAGTAACGTGTTTATATGAAAAAGTTCAAAACGAACTCGTACCGGAACGAAGCGACACTGTGTGCCATCTTGGAAACGAATTTTGTAATGCGCACGCTCTACTCGTTCCAGTCTATCGGAAGTCCGGCTATCGCAACCATTTTTTTACCAGTATGAATTCATACACTCTTTACATGATACCGGAACAAATTGTGGTCAGATTTCATTCCGGATGGAAAATTTCGATCCGGTACGAGAACCGGGATGAATTCATTCAAACATATCATGTAAACAAATGCGACAATTTGTATGAAACCGGGAAGAACTCGTTCCGGAATGAAACTTGATCATGTATAATATAGTATATTATATAATAATATAATATAGATAGATAATGTATCATGTAAACACCACCTAAGAGTGGTGAGCCGAAACTAAAACTGAGACAAGCACTTGTTGAAAGCAAGGCAATCAATTTTATTCAGCTTTTCAGCTTCGAGCCTTTTTGGAAAACCATATTAATTAAAAAAGGAATCGCATTTGTTTTGATATTAAATTTTGTTCTGGAGACGATAAAAAATTTATAAGCTTTGAGTATACTTGTCGCTTGCCGTTTAACATCCTGCAGAAAGAGCTAGCTCCTGATCCACCTTTTTGCGTGATTAACTTTCCAAGTGGTCGCTCTTTAAACTTTCATAGTTCAAGTTGTAAAGCCTCCTCTACTCCTTCTCAAGCCATCAGTCTTCATAGGAGCGTTTGTGGGAAAAGGTCGTTATAGCTATCTCTAACCCCTCTCAAGCCATCAGTGTTCAAGAGAGAGTTAGTGGGAACAGATCTGTATAGCCTTCTCTACCCCCTCTTAAGCCATCAGTGTTCAGTAGAGGGTTTGTGAGTACAGTTCTATATAGCCTTCTCTACCCCCTCTCAAGCCAATAGTGTTCAAGGGAGGGTTAGTGGGTAGAGATCTGTATAGCCTTCGTTACCCTCTCTTAAGCCATCAGTTTCAAGGAAAGGTTTGTGGGTACAGTTTATATAGTCTTCTCTACCCCCTTTCTAGCCATCAGTGCTCAAGGGAGGGTTTGTGGGTACAGTTCTATGTAGCCTTCCTCTCCCCTCTCTAGCCATCAGTGTTCAAGGAAAGGTTTGTGGGTAGAGATCTGTCTAGCCTTCTCTACGCAATTTCAAGCAATCAGTGTTCAAGGGAGGTTTAGAGGGTACAGGCCGGTATAGCTATCTCTACCCCCTCTCAAGCCATTAGTGTTCAAGGGAGGGTTTATGGAAAGTGATCTGTATAGCTTTCTCTACCCCCTCTCAAGTCATCAGTGTTCAAGGGAAGGTTTGTGGGTAGAGATCTGTCTGACCTTCTCATCCCCTCTCAAGCCACTAGTGTTCAAGGGAGAGTTAGTGGGAACAGATCTGTATAGCCTTCTCTACCCCCTCTTAAGCCATCAGTGTTCAGTAGAGGGTTTGTGAGTACAGTTCAATATAGCCTTCCCTATCCCCTCTGAAGCCACTATTGTTCAAGGGAAGGTTAGTGGGTACAGATCTGTATAGCCTTCGTTACCCCCTTTTAAGCCATCAGTTTCAAGAAAAGGTTTGTGGGTACAGTTCTATATAGCCTTCTCTACCCCCTCTCTAGCCATCAGTGTTCAAAGGAGGGTTTGTGGGTATACTTCTATATAGTCTTCTCTATCCCCTCTCAAGCCACTATTGTTCAAGGGAAGGTTAGTGGGTACAGATCTGTATAGCCTTCGTTACCCCCTCTTAAGCCATCAGTTTCAAGGAAAGGTTTGTTTTTAGTGATCTGTGTAGCCTTCTCTACCCAATCTCAAGCCATTAGTGTTCAAGGGAGGGTTTGTGGAAAGTGATCTGTATAGCCTTCTCTACCCCCTCTCAAGTCATCAATGTTCAAGGGAAGGTTTGTGGGTAGAGATCTGTCTGACCTTCTCTACCCTCACTCAAGCAATCAGTGTTTAAGGTAGGTTTAGAGGGTACATGTCGGTATAGCTATTTGTACCCCCTCTCAAGCCATCAGTGTTCAGTAGAGGATTTGCCGGTACATATCTGTATAACCTTCTCTACCCAATCTCAAGCAACTAGTGTAGTGGGTACAGATCTATATAGCCTTCTCTATCCCCTCTCAAGCCACTAGTGTTCAAGGGATGGTTAGTGGGTACAGATCTGTATAGCCCTCTCTACCCCCTCTTAAGCCATCAGTTTCAAGGGAGTGTTTGTGGGTACAGTTCTATATAGCCTTCTCTACCCCCTCTTAAGCCATCAGTTTTAAGGGAGGGTTTGTGGGTACAGTTCTATATAGCCTTCTCTACCCCCTCTCAAGCCACTAGTGTAGTGGGTACAGATATGTATAGCCTTCGCTATCCCCTCCGAAGCCACTAGTGTAGTGGATACAGATCTGTATAGCCTTCGCTATCCCCTCTCAAGCGACTAGTGTAGTGGGTACAGATCTGTATAGCCTTTTCTATCCCCTCTCAAGCCACTAGTGTAGTGGATACAGATCTGTATATATCTGTATACAGCTTCATATAGCCTTCTCTACCCCCTCTCAAGCCATCAGTGTTCAAGGGAAGGTTTGTGAATAGAGATCTATCTAGCCTTCTCTACCCCCTCTCAAGCAATCAGTGTTCGAGGGAGGTCACCTTTTGGGTACAGATCTGTTTAGCCCTCCCTACCCCATCTGAAGCCATCAGTGTTCAGTGGAGGGATTATGGGTGCATATCTGAATAGACTTTTCTACCCTCTCACAAGCCATCAGTTTTCAAGCGAGGGTTAATGGATACAGATCTGTTTAGCCTTCTCTACCCATCTCAAGCCAATTTCTCAAGGTAGATAGACCATTGGTCCAAGTTTGGCTCAAATTCAATAAAAGGTTATGGATTGGGGCAGATTTTAAAAAAAATTGCAATTCTGCCTGTTAAGAAAGTGACTTCATCAGTTGAAAACATTTTTTACCAATGTTTTTCACCGCTATTCTTCATTTAGTAAGGTCCATCCACTGAGTTATAATAAAATAATACGCTTTATAGGTGCCTTAAACATAGAAATAAGAACAATTTGAAAAGATTTGAGGCACAAATCGCCAAAAAAATTAAGAACAAAGGTTCAAAAACGTGTGGCATGCAGTGATCTATTTATAAACTTGTTGTGAGCTTTTAAATAACCAAATCGCCTTAAAACTACTGCAAATCCCGTCCTGATATGATTATTTGCCGTTTAAAACGGAATTAAGAAGTAAAATTGCAAAATTTTGCAAAATTTGACTAAAAATATGAGTAAAACCAAGACGTAAACTTATAGAGATAAAAATTATAGTTTATCGACAAGAACGAAGAACCGAGCGACAAAATATTGACCTACTCGAAGTCTCGATAGATGCACAGAAAGCGTGCTTATGGGCAGCTTCCGCGAAGTCATAGGGGACTCAGTTAAAGCTTTCAATATTCAAGTGAGTATGGAACGCAACTGAAGGTGAACAATATGTAAGCTTAAGCCATCATTGTGCATGCAAAGGGAACGATTATGTACGGACCGCCGAGGAAACATACGGTTCTTGTTGATAAACTATAGTTTTTATCTCTTATCAAACCAAATAATTCTTCAGTAAATATAATATTGTAAAACCATGAACCACCACCTATAAATTTTCGTTTCAAGATTTTTATAACGCCAATAACTATTATCCGATCTATTTTGAGCTGGTCAAATTTATCTGCCGGATATTAACAGCGAAAATCGCTATTCGATCTTACCAATATAAACGCAACAGTTATATAATAAGTAAACATATTATACACATGAGAGAGCGATTTCTCGGCTGGATAAGACTTAGCCGCTCTCTCAACAACCGGATCCAGCTGGAGTGTAATTGGCCAGTACATTGGGAGATTGTTAGTTCATACATTATCTTAAATGTTTCCATAAATTACAATTGTCATCGAATCACATGCTGGCGGGCTCCGGTACTTTTTGGGGTTGGGCTTTAAGAAAGAGACTGAATTACAATTACATTTTTAAATACCTGCCATGGCGCTGCAAGGAAATCCAGGAATTACACAACGGCCGAACGAGAAGAGACATGAAAAGATTACTATTAAAACCTGCAAGTAAAACATGTCCGCCATGTTGAGTATGAATACGAGATTGAAATCCCAGGAAATCCCGATAATGACAACGTGGAGGCAACAACGTGGAAGCGACAACGTGGAAGCGACAACGTGGAAATGGCAGGAGGGGGAACACACATTGTAAAACAATAGAGCTCCAGTCAAAATCTTTGATGAGGATTTAAATGTAACCCCCCTGTAAAACAGCAACAACGTGGAAGCGACAAAGTGGAAATGACACACTTGGGCTTCCGTAATATAGAGCTTGACAAACCCCGGGCTTTCGCCCATTGCAAGATAAGTTGCCGAGAAAATTGCCGAGCATAACAGGGCCTTGAGCCTGTATTGTTTTCAACAGGGTAGGCGACTGACACAGATTTTAGAACTACCCATGTCTTCGTCCAAAGGATATCGGGTGAATGATTATTTTTCGGTCAGTGCAGTAACTTAGCGTCGGTCTTATGTAACTCGATATAAGAAGTGTAGAGGTGGTTTATTGGCTGAACGATCAATAAATAACCATCACGCTATTGTAGTGGATGCGGTTTCGTCTTAGAGTCCTATTACATTCATTTGCACTTCTGCGGTGTTGCGAAGTTTATGCCTCGGAAAGTTCTCGTTACGAGGCTTAAATTTTCTTGTTACGTTGGTATTTTGTACTGTATTCGAGTGAACGTTCCAACCTGTCACTAAAGGGACTTTGACTTGAAGTAATCCTAGGATAGCTGCTGAATGTTGAGAAGAAGGAAAATAGCTGACTTCATTTTTTGCCCATGCATTTCTAGCAACACATAGAAATCTCACTTTCGAAACTTTGTGGAGTGTTGTGTTGTCTAACAGGATATTTGACAGAAATACAAATCGTTTGCAAAACCAGAAAACTCTCATCGTTTGCAAGGCTAACTGGAGAAAAGTGATTTTTAAGTTTACTTATAATACCATAAGAGACACTGTGTAATATTTTTATTTCTTTAAGTTGGACACAAAGAATACAATTGAAATTTATTACAAGTGTTTGCAGATTTGCTCTTTTACATTAAACAATGTGTTACAGCTTGTCCAGAACCAAAGTTTATCCAGTAATTTTATGTTTTTGAAGCAGTTTATAAACTCATTACTGCAAACTATAAAATTTAAATTAAGCAGGACTTTCTTCAGCCAGATTTAGCCTGAAAAGGAAAAATAAACTCCAATAAAACTCGATGGTTATTATACTTTCAATTTCGTTAATCCCCAGGAGCAACAACAACAACAACAACAACAATAGTGACACCTTGAGCTCTTTATAATAAAAGTTAAACCCGACCATACTCAAATAACAATGACATTTACTTTCTCGTAATTGAACTCATGAAAACACCTCCCAGTAACAGCATGGCTTTTCAAACCCGCTATCGGCAAATACCCGGTGACCAGCCAAGCCATGTCCGTATATGTTCTTGCTAGGTGATTCATAATCAGTTTCGCTTTTTGAGCAAGACTTAGTTGTTTACTTTTGTGTTCCTCTAGAAGCCCTGTATCACCGCTAAATGAAATAACAACGCCAAATGAAATACCAACCCTAAATGAAATAACAACCTAAATGAAATAACGACCCGAATGAAATAACAAACCAAATGAAATAATAACCCCAGATGAAATATCAACCCTAAATGAAATAAAAATCAACCCTAAATGAAATAAATGACTCACCCTGAATGAAATAACTTTTTAACCCTCATGAAATACAATTACTCACCCTAAATGAAGTACCTTTTTAACCCTGAATGAAATACAATTATTCACCCTAAATGAAATAAGAACTGTTCAACGCTAAATGATGTCAATTGTCACTATCCATAATCTCGACACTGTTACATTAACTTAATGCTCAAAAGGTGGAGTAATGGTATCTTAAGTAATGACATCATAATACACGTGGTTGTTTTACAAATTTGTTCCTAGCTGGAGCCAGTACCATGCATGCACCAGTATAGCCGACTCCACACGAGTTGCCAGTATTCCTGTCATTTTGCCACCGTGCGATTCTT
This sequence comes from Hydrozoanthus sils, assembly GCA_027575215.2. Lineage (NCBI taxonomy): Eukaryota > Metazoa > Cnidaria > Anthozoa > Zoantharia > Hydrozoanthidae > Hydrozoanthus > Hydrozoanthus sils. Next base: position 3,221 of record JAOBRD020471559.1, on the reverse strand, counting down.
AGAAAAGCTCATGTTTTTAATATTTCAGACATTAGACCAGGCAGTAGGCATTTCTATGAAAACGATGTCTTTGCAAAAGTAGTAAGGGGGAACTTGGAATCAATTTTAATTCTATGCGACCTCAAAACCAGTTCAAAGTACTGCATCATTTGAGTCATTTCTGGCCTCTGGAGAGGGATTAGCTTTTTGAAAAATCTCATTGTTTCTGAGGTCTTTGCATATAATTCAATTCAACCCGATGACAAGACGACATGAATACTTGTAACGTGTCGAGTAGGCCATTAGTGCATGGCGCATGTTGATGATCAGGAACCAATTAATTGTTTTCTAAAAGTACCACTCGTATTATAACGTCATTACTTGAGACACCATCCTGCACTAACTGAGCAATTAAGTTGATGAAACATTGTCGAGATTGTAGATAGTGACCAAGTTTCGTAGCTTATTTCATTTAGCGTTCAAGTGTTATTTCATTTAGGGTGAGTCATTTATGCCATTTAGGGCTAAAATGCTATTTCATTTAGGGTGAGTCATTTATTTCATTTAGGGCTAAAGTGTTATTTCATTTAGGGTGAGTCATTTTTTTTCATTTAGCGTTGATTTTTATTTCATTTGGGGCTTGTATTTCATTTAGCGTTGATTTTTTTTCATTTGGGGTTTGTCTTTCATTTAGCGTTGATCATTAAGCGTTGTTATTTCATTTACCGGTGATACGAGCCTGCGTACGTCATCCCCAGAAAGCGTGTCTACAATAAACGAGGAAGAAAATTTGATGTTTTAGGTCAAGTATAGCAAAACAGGTTATAATAGGCCTGGTGGTAATCTTTGATAGAAACAACGACAAAAAAATAGAATCGAAATAGTCTGTAACAGTTATGATAACTTTTGGGGAACTTTTCGGCGGCGCAGTGGCCGAGCGGTTAGTGTGTTCGACTCGCAATCCTAGGGTCGTGAGTTCGAGCTCCGGTCAGACTACTATTTTGTGTCCTTGAGGAAGATACTTTGTTCCAGTCAACTCAGCTGTATAAATGAGTACCAGTTCTGCTGGGAGGTAACTTGCGATAGAATAGTGTCCTGTCCATCGGGAATTAAAGACTCTCATTCGCTTAGCACTACAGAAAGTGGAGATAAACGCCAGACCTATGAACCTCTTAGGCTCGACTGAAGGATTTAGCTTTAGCTTAAGGTATATAGCCAAAAATATTAGTAGGGAAAGGAGTTTTTAAGAAATGATTAAATGACCATGCATTAATGACGTCGACCATAGTAATGTTAACTAAAAAAGCAGTAGTAACAAATAATAAAACAGTATCACGTTTTAGTGGAAACCAACTAGCTTACCATCAATACTGCGAACTGGTTGGCTAACCTACTCATTGTATATATAGTGAGCGATAGACAGCGAGTAGCGAAACCACCGGTGTTTTTTATTCAAATAACTTCACTCTAAAGTAGCTGATAACAAGGGATCGAAACACAACTAACTGAGGTTGGAGCTCAACGACTTTTCAAAGCTGTCAAAAATGAAACGCAGCAATGCATGTATCCATTGATAAACAAAGTTACCTTGCAATTAACAAGGCTTGTTAAGGAAGCACTTTCAGAAGCAAAAGAAAACTGCACTCTTTTGTGTCAAATAAAAAAAGCTTAACGTACAATTTTCTATCTTAAGTTGTAGTTCAGGCGTAAATCATTTGCAAGGGCACGTATTATAAATTTGGAATTTTAATTTTATACTTGATTATAATCATATAACATGCAACGGAGTATCAAGGCTCTACATTCGTAATATGTCAATATTGAGGCAGAAAACGCAAATGTTGTGAAAGACAAAGGACGAAACACATGAATAATTAGAGATGGAGACACTCAAACGCTTAGAGATAGAGACTGCAACTGAAATGAACTTTATAAGTCATAAAGTTTATAAAGAATGGCGAAGAAGACTTTAATACTTGAATACTTTCCAATAAAAGGGTAAGATCATCTTCAAAGATATCTGAAGAATGCAATCACAGAATGCACTTGAACTTAGCTTACCTATGCTTTGGCATCTTGCTGAAGCTATCCGAGTTGTGCCGTTCTGTAACCAGTTACCTCCTGCGCAGTAGATAGTTGATGTTCCAAAGAGCTTGTAGGATTTGTTGCAACGAACCAAGCACGTGTCTCCTTCGTAGCTGGTTGGGGAACAGGTTGTGCTCCCGTGCGGAACATAGAAGCGGTTATTACACCTCTGTCGACATCGTACCATGGTTTCACAATTTCCTCTTTTATTTTCCAGTCTACATGTCGACGCACCTCTTTTTAAAGGAAACACAAAGGGATAACAAGAAAGGGAAAAAATACTCTTCTTATGCTGTTTAGGAATACGTCGTTCTACTCTTATATTGAAAAATGACCTAAAATGGTCAATGCTAAATGTGTCCCGTGACACTTTAGATAAACAGTACAAAAATTGAAAGCATTTATTTTTGCCATAAAGCTATATAATCATTTTCATATGATATACCGCATGTCTTAGTGCTTTCATCTTTATTTTACACTCTGGACGGACAACTAAATAAAGCACAGAATCATCAGGTTGTCACACAAAAAAAATTATGTCTTGCAATAAACTGGTAATAATATTAAACACCATAAAAAAAAGAAGCTTCAAAAATCTGCTAGTTTCCAACTGTAGGTTGTTGTTGTTGTACGCCTGTTGTTGTAGGTAGTCTGTATTCGTTATGTTTAGTACACGTCTCTTTTATCTTACTGATTTGTTCTAGTTTGACGTGTGTGTGTGTGTGTGTTGTGTCACATAATCATAGAATACAATAATTTAAAGAACACCCGCCAGTGAAACTGGGGATAAGATGCTACTAGCCTCCCCCCCATCCCTTTTCAACTTCCCCTCACAAAAAAATACCTGCAAGTCTTATAAGGCTAACAAGAAAAATGCGATTTCGCATTTTATTACTAAGAAAACATTGCTTTTGGTGCAAGGATTCCTACTCAGTTAGCCGTAACTGTAATACTATTTATTATATAAAGTTCTCACCGAGGACAAGAGAGCCTATGGTCTGTCCATCCTGTATTAATTCTAACCACAGAAGAAGAATATTGCGCGTAGCCCAGCGTAGCACAGATTTCTTTACTCGCAGCAGATGATTTGGTGGGAGAAACACAAACTCCCTCCCAGTGCCCATTGCTGAGCACTTCCACTCTTCCTTCGTATTCAC
>JAOBRD020471459.1:0-17830 GCA_027575215.2 Hydrozoanthus sils | reverse complement strand
TCACTTTTCTACTGGTCGGCCCCTAAGTCGGTGTTTACACTGCAAAAATGAGTTCTGGTTCGTTTACTCAATTGTCAAATCGTTTCACACCCGATCCTGCTACAAGTGCACGTGGACAATCGAACAGAAGGCCTAGGGAGCAGGATACTGTCACCGGTCTCTTTGAAGATTCGCGGCATCTGCAAAAAATCTGGGCACATCTTTTAAGTGCTCGCGATGACAGATATTTTGCAATCTAGATAAACTTTCGCGTGGTGCAGTTGCGTGGGGAATTAGGTCGGTGGAGCGCTTGTTTTTTATGTTTTCTGTAAATTTATCAATTTTTGAAATAGTCGACAATTAGTTAATAGTATTATAAATAAAACAGCGGTGTTATTCGTTATTTATAAACTGTTTGCAAGTCAGCAGTTACATATACGCATGCTAGTGATATAGAGGCAGCCAGTAAAAGGGCACTGAGGTCTCAGGGTTCAGAAGGAACTAAGCCTCTTGTACTGAACCCTTAAAACAGTTTGAGCCTGAGTGTTAGCAGCTGTGGGCAACTGTTTCGACCTTGTTCAGTTGTCGGACTCCTTTTAAGCAAGACATAGTTAACAAACAGGCTCCAATTCCCACTGAATATCTACAAAATTGTAAGCGTTGTGATTGTGGGATCTGGCTGATGACGTAAAATCTGATAAACAATTTAAAGACCCCGCTACTCGCATTTTTATGCGCGCTGTAATAAGAATTAGGCGATTTAAGTTTAGTGTCTTAATTTCCAGGAAATTTTGGTACTTTTAATAGTCGCCTAGCGGCCTGTTTGAAAGCTTTCGATTACTATGATCAATGCACATGATCAAAAAACTTTGGCATTACAATTTTAAAACAAAATCCTGTAATACATGCTACACGAAGTAATTACATACAAAACTCTTTTTCTCGACGGTCGTGGGACTATTGTATTATAGACATAGGAGATTATCATTTGCTTACTTGTAAGTTTCTGAAGAGTTCTATTGCAAGGCGTTCTAACCAATTGAGTTTTCCCTCTTAGCTATGGGACATGCGCAATCCAGCCTGCCACCTGCAGCAGTTTATTGCACATAAAGGCCCCGCCTTTACGATTGATTGGCATCCCGAGGATAAGAACTGGTTAGGTTCTGGTGGCAGGGACAAAGTTATTAAGGTAGTAGCTGATATCGCTGTCCATTTTTCAAAATTTTGTTAATCCGATCATACGATCAGAGGCTGAACGAAAATGAAAGCAACTTTTTAAAATAGTTTCAGATTTTTTTGGATGAATTTTGAGGTAAATGATAGGTTTTGTAATTGTTAATTAAGAAAAACTGAGATATGGGGATTGATAGAAAAGTTTAAATAATTAATTTTGAAGTTAGTATTTGATAGAAAAACGGCCAAAACGCCCCCAAACCAAAGCTGCACTCGCATCTGATCAGGTGGGACGGTTTGGTACTTGTCCTCAAAGTTTCTCCCTTCAAGTTCCCTCCCAACTCTACTTTTGACTGTAGTCCCCCCTTAATGCGCGTTTCAGGTCTGGGACGTGAACACAAAGTCACAAGAGAGCGTTGTACAAACCATTGCTTCGGTTGCACGGATCAAGTGGAGACCACAAAGACGCCATCAACTGGCTAGGTAAGCTCGTTAATGATCCGTTCAAGACCATCCGAGACTTTAATTGCCATTTTCATCTTGAGCTTCCGTCAATCGGCCAAGCGAAAATGACACTTGTACAATCTTTTTAGCCTTTATTTTAACTTGTTGCTGGAAGGAGCAAATGCTTTTTTGGACAGATATTCATTTCATACTAACCAAGTTTGTTTGTTTTTTCTTTTTCTCATGTGTTCCTTTTCTAAAAAAAATTAGCTTTTTTTGGGTACACGAGGTGGCAAGAAACGAATCCTACAATCTCATTGGTTCCCTAAGCGGGCGGAAATTTCCAAACTTGCCCGTGTTCATTCTGAACATATGTCTTTAAAAAAAATGACATTGAAAATAGGGGAAAAATATAAACCTTATTTGCCGGTCGGGAGATCTATATTGAAACAAAATTAACTGTGCCCTCGGTATACGTACGGATCTCGATCTCTGGCCTTGGTCCTCTGGCATAGTTTTTTTCTCAATAGGGAACTCTCAGCCGGCAAATAAAACATTTCTCTTGTTTCAAGCTGAAAAATGTTATCCTCATCTAAGGACTATTTTTTTCCCAATTCCAGTTGCGCCTTTGTTGTGGATTTTGACATTCACGTGTGGGATATCCGGCGGCCGTATATACCGTACGCGTCATTCAGCGAACACAAGGATGTAGGTACAGGTAAGGTATCATTTCATTTCTTCATTATTTTCACTGTCATTGTCTTAGTGTTGTCTTCATCGATGTCAGTCTGTCCTCCGGTTTTCTTCAGTTTTTGTTTTCTTATGCACAGCATAAACGCATTTTATTCTTATTTGTTTCCTAAGGAATTGTATGGGGCAAGGACCCAGAAGTGTTTCTTTCATGCTCCAAAGATTCAACTCTGTATCAACACGTATTTAGTGACGCACACCATCCGGCTGATCACGCCCCACCCATTGGCTTGTCATTCAATATTGCTGGTGACATCTCTATGGCAACAAGTGATAAACTTATAAGCAAATACCCACAGGCAACATTATCACGGCCGTAAGTTTCCATCCCGTCCTAGTGACGTTGAAAGTTATAACCAATCGTTCCAGTAAAGATGGCGGCTGTAAATTTTACCACAATGCATTGCGAACCTTACAAAAAAAGATGGCGACTGTCAATTTTACCACAATGCATTGCGAACCCTACAAAAAGATGGCGGCTGTATATTTTAGCACAATGCATTGCGAACCTTACAAAAAGATGGCGGCTGTAAATTTTACCACAATGCATTGCCAACCCTACAAAAAAATGGCGGCTGTAAATTTTACCACAATGCACTGCGAACCTTACAAAAAAGATGGCGGCTGTAATTTTTACCGCAATGAATTGCGAACCCTACAAAACTATTGTAGCTGTAAATTTTACCACTATGCGTTGCGAACCCTACAAAAAGATGGCGGCTGTAAATTTTACCACAATGCATTGCGAACCCTACAAAAGTATGGCGGCTGTAAATTTTACCACAATGCATCGCGAACCTTACACCGCTAAAAAATACTCAGGGAAGGTAACAGTTGGTAAAACTCTTCCTTGTATTTACAAAATAACAACACTGTGTGTGTCAAGTTTGAGATTTTTAGATTCTCACTATGCATTTTTATGGCATTTTTAGATGTTGATGCGCTCGGAATTTAGAGTATAAATTTGCGTGTCGCCATCTTTTGCGTCATCGTGGGTTGTATTAGGAACACTTGACGCAACCTAGAACGCAGGTTCTTTCTTCCCCTCGATGGGAGAGCTTGGGTACAAGATTGGGGAGGACGTTTACTTACGTAAAGGAAACTAAATATCAATAAACTAACCATTTAAATATGCAGGGTTAAAAGTCGCACTTTATGTTATAAAACAATAAGAAACTTATTGAAAGATCGTTGAGCCAAACATCCTGGAAGACTGAAGAACTTGTAAACAGGGAAGTTTAAACGTTTACTTCGGAACATTTTTTCAGCCAGTTTCTGGAGTAACGTACCAAGAACAACCAGTACAGTTTTTTTCAAGTCGAAACAACTGCGGTTGAAGTGGTCATTGAAACACAAGCAGAAAACAAATACTTTTTATAGTCCTAAGTTATCCCCATAGGGAAAAGAAAAATTGGATGTGCTTGAATCTTCTTGTTTAGCGAGGGGCTATAGGCTGCGATGAACAAGGCTTGTACGATTTCCCATTTGCTCCATTGTTGTGCGGGTGTTAAAACACGTGCTGAAGATGAAATACTTGTCTCATATGATCATAAGAGGATGCAAGAACATCTGATTTTTCTTTTCCCTATGGGGATAACTTAAGACTATAAAGATTTTCAAATTAAGCGGCCTGATGATGACATATTGTCCAGAACGTTTTTTTTTTTTTTTACTTTTAAAGAGCTTTCAACCTTTTAAACCTTTTATATATTTTAACTTTTATGAGCTAACTCGTGTCAAATATGATCATATTTTGTTTTAAAAGAACTTAAGTAATGGCGCTTGCCAAATTCTCTCTTCTCTTGCAGATCGTCAGGACATTTCATGTCAGCTGCCAATAACACAAAAATGCGAAAGCGAATGCAGGATGTAGCAGACAATTTCAGTGAAGCGAGCAGTATTCTATTTGTCTACCAGAATGGACAATCAACGGTAACCTAGATTGCATAGTGAACAGTGTTGTAATCTTCTGGTAATCAACTGTAACTTAATCAATTTTTTTCGTTGAGCGGTTGCCCTGAAAGACTTGTTTTGGAGCCTGATTAAAGAGACGTTCGTGGTTCAAAAATCGGTATTTGGTCTGTTACCATCATCTTATTTCTACTTTTTTTTGGTTAAATCAAATTATATTCAGGCATGTTAGTGTCATAAATTTGATAATGAAAATCACGAGTATAAACATATTGGACAACGTTTCGGTGTCCTCATGACACCATCATCAGGTCAAAATAAAATTAAGTCAACACCAATCAAGAACAATAACATCTAATATGTTTAGCATTCTTAAGAAATTCTCCAACAAACTTGATTGTCTTCTATACAAAGTGTTTTTTATTCGCGAGCACAAACCGTGTCTAATTATTCAAAGTGACTCTGTAAAAGCAAAACTCTTCACTTAATCTCTAGGGACTTTGAACTGTTTTTTTTGAACATTACAAATGTTCTTGTTATCTGTCAAATCTTTTATTTTATTTTGACCTGCATGATGATGATGTCATGAGGACACCGAAACGTTGTCCGATATGTTTCTACCCGTGACTTTCATTATTTAATTGATTTAGCCTGTTAAATTCAAGTAATAAATTTGTCAATGATTTCGTTATCTGTAGAAAGAAGATTGGTTTAGTGTTCTTGCCAAGAGCTACCACCTTAGCGGTCGACCTTTCGCTGAGCTGTGCGAACATAATTGTCGCGTGAGTAGATTTGAAAAACATCAATCCATACTTACCATGCCTCCGTTCTTTTGATTACATTCCTGGACTATATCAAAGAACTTCAGTTACCAATAATGCCGATGTGCTTGCAGTTATCGGCTGTTTCGTACCAAGAAATATTGAGAAGATTTTAGTAGAAAACTCGTTGAGATTTATCTACATGTTTTGTTGTTCAAAGTAAACAAGAGCTGATAGACTGAGTTTAAAACTCGTTTAAATTGATTATGAATTAAGATTGGGCGAGTTTTTTGGACGGTAAAAGGAAGAAAGTAACGATAATAGAACAAGAAGCACTGGACTATGGCTATGGTGGCAAATAGACATCTTTCAAAAATGGCTGTTTAGCCATTTAGGACTGGAAACGAGTGCATGGAAGCGAGGCCAGTTTAAGTAGAAAGTCTACTCTGTACTTCTGTGTCAAAGTCATTCACCCCACCACTCTCAGTTCCTTACCAAGTATCCCTAAGTGTCGTGAGTAACTGAAATCACAGGTTAAACTTAATTTACTTGTGAGGCCTTATGACCATAACCTTTTGAGGAGTTTAAGCACAGGCTTAACAGACGAAGTGTATGAGTCGTTGCATATTAATTGGCTCTCTTGCGGTTTGTCAGTATTATTAACTCGCACTGAATTAGTCCTCGTAACCTTCTCCCGTACTACAAATGCTTTTAAATCAAGGTCACTCCCCCGCAGCATGGTCCCCAAAATCTTCATAAAACCCCCATAAATCCTTAACTAATTCGCCAAGCTCTGAATATAAACACACCACAAAGCAATGATCGTTTATTGTGACCTTTATTTAACAGCATATGTACTGCCTGCGGGAGAAGGTTACGAGAACGAATTCTTTGCGAACTAATATTACTGACAAACCGCAATAGAGCTCAGTTAATATGTAACTGTCAACTGAACGGACTCACACACTTCGTCTGGTAAGCCTGTGGTTTAAGCCGCACTTGGACTGAAGATGTATCTCGAGGTTTTCTTCAGAGTGGTTATTAATTTTCGTTGTCATTGTTCGTTTCATTGGATTTGCAGCAGGTTTTGCCTGTACATGTAATGACATCATCAGTTGAAAACACAAATGTTAATAACTCGAGAACCACATAAGATTTCGACAACCATTTAAGATTTCGACAAAGTTGTTTCACCCTTATGCCTCACTTAGCAAGGTCTATCCACTAAGATACCAAAACGTTTCATGTCACAGACACTTTAAGATGTTTTGGTCTCATGGCAAGTGTTTTTCTTCCAGGTTGCCAACCAGTTAATGCTCCACAAGCATGCGCAGACCTGGTGTGTTCTTAACACACTTTACGGCAACGTGGCGGGAGCTGGAACGATTGCTTTGACACTGCCGACTAGCAACAAAAGTGCTCAGACCTCTGCAGCGACCACTAGTGGTGGAGGGAGCATGGTAACAACCAACGAGACGAACATGGAGACACCAACAGGTAATACGGCATAACATGACAGCAGGGTTGGACCACCTTATAAAGTTTACACCATGTTAAAGTTAAAGTAATTAAATTTAAAGAGGTTTTCGTAGTGGACGAGGAAAATATTCAGTTGTCTCGCAATGTGAGTCATTGAGGGCTAATTGTTTTAATTCCTGTTAAATTTTTGAATGAAAGCCTCGTTATCAAGAAAGAAAAATATCTTGAAAAATTGTATATTTCTAATACATTCACACGCCTATTTTATGGAAACTTCTTAAACAGCAAGTTCAAAATTTTCCTCGGGAATTACGTAATTTTCTACAACTTGAGCTATATTTGAGGTTTTTCCCGCTAATTTGAATTTTATCCACCTGAAGATGACGATTTAGTCGAAAACGTTTGGGTGAAGTTTAAAAACTTCTGAGTGAAGTTTTAAACCAAGAATGTTTCATACCATTGATATTATAACTTTCATTGGCAACTCGACATACTTATTATAGAATACATAAAGTATTTTTGGGTCAGTGTTTTGTTTTGTCAATGCTTCTGTTGTTTCAATATTTGATATAACGTAGTTGCTAGTGAGAGAACTCGTGGTTTACCGTTGATGTAAGTTGTTGTTTTTAAGATCCGAGAACTCCAAGTACTGTTAATCAGCCACAGTCCTTTGCAGCAAGTACATCAAAAACTGGTGAACACGAAGGCATGCTGGCCAGCGGTAAGGGAGTGAACAGGTTATGTTATACAGGTGAAGATCAACACAACAGAATATTTGTGATACCAGCTTGGCTAAGAGTAGTGCGAATGAAAGGGCTGAGTTTCAACGGGCATATGTCCCACTTTTGAAATCTCTTAGGGACTCTAAACAAGAGACCGGCACCAGCGTTTGAACTTTAAATGTCATTATTCCCCTGAAGAAGAACCACAGTTAAGGGTTCGAAAATCTGGGATACCTTTTAAAGTTTAAAAATTTCTTTTAACAGATCAGTTTATACACAACACATCTCATATTATTGTGAATACTGATCACCATCAACGAAATATTTGTGATACTTGTCATAGAGTCACTCAAACTTGGAGAAGCCTTTGGTTAGCCCAGTTGATAAGCCGCCAGTCTGTCGTGCTTAGGGTTCGATTCCCGATGCCAGACCTTACTAAAATTATCTTATCCTTTTGATCTACGAGTCATACAAATTTTTGCTGTAGCCATCCTCTTTGTTTTTCTCTTTTCTCATTTTACGTTCGTATTCGTAAACGTCATCGATGTAGCTCGGTCTTTTCTTTATGCTCTGTAGCACCATACAATGTTGTTCATACTCGGTTCGTTTTTCTCCTTTCAAAAGAAGAAAATGACGACACATCATCTTCTAGTAGCGGAGAGAACCAGAAATTGATGAATATCGCCAGCGGTTTGGCCAATACAGGTGCGCATGGAGCTTTTTGTATTTGTAAAGAAGTGCATGGTAGATTCTAAATATTTTTTTTTGCGAAATTTTCTTTCTAGATATATTGTATGGAGAGGACCAGGATGATTCGTTTTATTTAGCAGATAACGTTCCCTTAGACGACATTCAAGAAGATTGGAATCTACGAAATGTAAGTTCTTAAAATTCTTCCAAATAGAATCAATCTCGACAAGATGATGTATTAGAAAAAGGCACTGAATTTATAAAATGTATGATGTGAAAATATACGAGCAATCGTTTGAACGACCATTTTCGAAACTCTAAATGAATGTGTCAGTAGAAAACATTTTTTGTTTTTGTATATTTTACATTTGCATTTAAAGGCTTTGCGCAATTGCAGCTATGTTAATTGCTTTATGATGTCACACCGTATTTATTCGAATAAGTGCCCTCCCTCGAACAAGTGCCGCTCTTTAATAAGCGCCGACCAAAAATTAAATAAGTACCCCGGGCACTTATTCCATCAAATACTAAAGAAAAGTTTCTTTGTATTTTTACATGCAGGAAGCCTTCGAGCCTAGAGTGAACATCTATGACAGGTATGTTGTGATTTGTGAATTAACACTTTCCATTAGAACTTCAAGTAAGTAATTTGTGTATGCGGGTTTTTTCCAGGTCTCCATCGCCAACACCTGACGGAGAGCAGTCTCGGCCCGAATCACCCACAAGGTAATCACGTGTACGAGCACACACAAAATGGCACACGGAAACAGAATGAAGTTTATTCTACTTTAATTTTATCTGTGTAGCTTTGGTGGCGTGTAGGGCAGTTTCAGGACTACCCGCTGGATCTCCGTTCTTCTTCATCGCATTTTTGTCCTCGTATGTTTTTTCAGGCATTCCTTTTTAGAGCAAAAGTTCCAACTGATCAAAAAAGTGCAGAAAATAAATCATCTAGACAAAAATGGCGGCAGTACACTTTAGCTCAACACCTTTCTAACCTAACACCTCTGAATTGACGCAAAGAAGAACAAAGCCTTGCTTTCGTACTTAAGACATGCAAACCAGATCTAGATTTGCGTTAAAGGAATCCTCCACTGTATAACATTATTGATCTCAAATAAAACTTTTATTAAGTCTGTTTCCATGCCAGCAGCTCAAGTTTCAAAACTCTGTGCGTAGAACTAATTCCAAGCAATTTAGTTTGATCAGTTCTACAGTTTAAATTTCCCGCGTGCCGCCATTTTGTTTTATGACGTAACTTGGTTGCAGTGCTAGTCTCCACTCTTGATGAATACAATAGCAATGAACGATAGGAGGTCTGGCACTGCAACCACGCTACGTCACAATTCAAAATGGCCGCGTGCGGGGAATTCAAACTGTAAAACTGATGAAAACAAATTGCTTGGCGTTGGTTAGATGCACATAATTATCAAACTTGTACTTCCTTTAAGAGTTGGAGTGTTAGGCCCGTTTCAATCGCCGTGCTACAGCCATGCTAAGCTAGCTCGACTCTGACAGGAGTTAAGCAACGCTTCTGAAACAAACTTCGAGCGAAAGTTACGTGGAACAGGTCAGCTTGTCGTGCCACCCGACTATAGCGTGGTTTGGTTAAAACGCCGCGCTGAAGTCAGTTTTTCTTAGTTCAGGTGAGCTTAGCACGACTGCATAGCTCGGCAATTGAAACGGGCCTAGGAAACTTTTAACTCTTGTTCCTCTGATTACCAGTCGGACAATCTTCCCAATACGCTCCAGGAACTCAAATGGGGAGCTGGTTTAATTTACGGAACTATACTTAAATGTTATATGCTTCCTGTGACGTCCTTGTCGTTCAGTTTGTTATAACGAAGTATTAGTAATCAGGTTGGCTCAAAACCCGGTAGGGACTTTTTTCATGGACTTAACTGAAAGTTTGTTTACGTCCATGCTGTTTGTTGGTTCTTCTTTTCATTATTACTGCAAGTTACTTTATTTGCTCAGAGTTTAAAACTAAGATTTGTTTTAGGATTCTCTGTCGACCATGAACAATTATCAGAAGATGTCAAAGTTAATAGGAATGATAAGTTAGTAGTAGTTGGTTAGAATTATTTTTATCTTATGTGACTACCTTAATTAATGACGATGGGACAGATGGTTGCACGCTGTATTGACCCTTTCAGCCCCAAACACTGCAAATGTTCTGCTGGCAAATTCTCCCAACTAGGACCCATACTTTAAATATAACTAGCTATAGGAGAATCCGGTTTTTCATCTTCAACGATTCGCCTTTTTGATCAACTCCCATTTCTCATAACAGAATGACTTATTTTGTATGTAATGAGTAGTTAGATGTTAATAAACTGGCTGGGACTGAAATGGTTGAGTTATCTAAGGAGAATTTAGATGTTCATCAACTGGCTGGGACTGAAACGGCTGAGTTATTTAAGGAGAAGTTAGATGTTCATAAACTGGCCGGGACTGAAAGGGTTAATAAAGGGATAACTTATGGCGATGATGGCGACAACACAGAAGATAAATTTTTGACAACAACGGTTGGAATTACATTCTCATGGTATATCCTAATACACTCTTGTTTCTCAGCAACGTTGAGTCTGAGTCAGCGAGTGCTGCTAACCAGCGGTTTACATCTTCCGAGGCTACCACTGAACAAACGACATTGCAGGCTCAACAAGCTCTGGTAAGTTCCAAATTAGTGTGTTCTATACTGATTGGTTGGTTTGAGCGGAGATGCGAAGGGTGCAATCGTTTTCTAAGTTATATTTTCTTGGAAAAGGAGTAAGGAAATATTAGAATGAAACCCGAATAAACAAGTGTGAAGTATTAGTTTTGAGGAATAGAAACAAACGAGTGAGACTGCTAGTCAGTGGTTAGAGAAGATTACGCTCCATTTATCCCCAAAAAGGGACATCCGTAGTTCACGTTGTAATGATTTATTTTTTCGTCTATCCAACACCACGAAACTCAGTTCTCTAGTAGTTCTCTATTCAGTTTTCGATTTGACTTTCTTGTTTTCTTTCATGTTTAAGAAGGGTTTCCTACCTTTCTGCTCGAGTTAGCTAGTCAGTTCTTTGTATTAAATTGGAAAATGAGCTTTGTGTGAATTTTTAGTTCTGATGCTGATTCCATTCTAAACTAGTGCTAGATATACAATTAAATGCCTTGTTATTTGCACTGATTAAAATGTAGGTATGTCGAAATATGTCGGTTGAACTAGAAAATATCATTTTTTCTGAAAAGTAAAAACTATCTTGCTATTGAGACGTATAACAAACATGTCGTATGTTTGTTGCAGATCTTACCAAAGTGGAACTACACAGATCTGGTGGTTGAAATGCTTCATCATTTTGCAAAGGAGGTGAGTCTTATTTTAACAATGTATGTTAACAATGCATTGGAACTTTTCTCGATCGATACTCACGCAAAGAATACCCGATAAGTTAAATGTCAGAACCTCGTGTTCCGCTCAACATTTTATTCTCGATTCAGGGTGATATTCAGATGAGTGTGTCTGCATTACTCGTTCTTGGTGATAAGATCCGAAGCGAAATTGATGAACAAACTCGAGAGCAGTGGTTGCTCTCGTATATTGGTAAGATGGCAAAAGAGATCCCATTAGCTTTGAATGGTTGATAATGTACGTTTAAGTTGTTGTAGGTTGTTCAGCTTAGTTTTGAAACTGATTAAACTTTTTTTAACTTTGAGCGGTTGAGCTTGCAGTTCACTATTTAAGAATTATGTAGTTGTAGTAACTTTAAAGATTCCCGATATTTGTAGTCACGTTAAGGATTCCTGGTAGTAGTCACATTAAGGATTCCTGGTAGTTGTAGTCACGTTAAGGATTCCTGATAGTTGTAGTCACGTTAAGGCTTCCTGATAGTTGTAGTCATGTTATGGATTCCTGATAGTTGTAGTCACGTTAAGATTCCTGATAGTTGTAGTCACGTTAAGGATTCCTGGTAGTTGTAGTCACGTTAAGGATTCCTGGTAGTTGTAGTCACGTTAAGGGTTCCCTGTAGTTGTAGTCATGTTAAGGATTCCTGATAGTTGTTGTCACGTTATGGATTCCTGGTAGTTGTAGTCACGTTAAGGATTCCTGGCAGTTGTAGTCACGTTAAGGACTCCTGGCAGTTGTAGTCACGTTAAAGGTTCCTGATAGTTGTAGTCACGTTAAGGATTTCTGGTAGTAGTCACATTAAGGATTCTTGGTAGTTGTAGTCATGTTAAGGATTCCTCGTAGTTGTAGTCATGTTAAGGATTCTTGGTATTTGTAGTCACGTTAAAGGTTCCTGATAGTTGTAGTCACGTTAAGGATTCCTGGTAGTAGTCACATTAAGGATTCCTGGTAGTTGTAGTCATGTTAAGGATTCCTTATAGTTGTAGTCACGTAAGGATTCCTAGTATTTGTAGTCTCGTAAAGGATTCTTTTTAGGTGTAGTGATTCAAAGGATTCTTGGTATGTGTAGTCACGTAAAGGACTCTTGGTAGTCGCGAGCACGAATTGTACTAAAATGGGTAAAGCTGAATCCAAATGATACCTTCTGCTCTGATTTATATCCAGCTTGTAAGGCGCTGGTCTGTTGTGCGGGAGGTCCGCGTTCGATTCCCCCAGGCTGGGCTTCACTCAGGGTCTTAAAATAACTGAGAAGGTGCCACCTTTGCTCTAACATCTGCAGACAGTAAGACCTTCGTGTCAACTCGGATGAGAAGTGAGCGTTAAATCGAAGACCCTGTGAGTCCTATAAGTTGGTTTTAAAAACCTGTTGATTTTCGGACTACCAAATGTAGTGAAAACTATTTCTTATTTCACTGCTAAAAGCAGATCAAGTTCATTTTAAAGTTTATGTAAAAGATAGAAAGTTGGTTGTTTTTTATTCTGTCTTATTTTTTTAGAACTTTTTTGTTTGCTTGTATTTGCTAAAGGGAAATTGATACTTGTGGTTTGTAATGAGTGACGAGTTGGAAATTAAAGGCTTTGTTTCATTGATCAGACCTCCTTGGTCGGCTCCAGTTGTGGTCGGTGGCCACAGAAATCATCAAGCTATCTGGTCTGCCAACAGTAAGCTCCATGAGTCAGGTAAGTTACCAAGCCTCTTTTTCTTTACTCCGTTATCTATACCAGACCAAAAATAAGTTTCCTTATCGTAATTGTGCACAAGTTACTAGCTGAAAACTGTAGAGATCTGCTGTGGATTTCCGATTGCTTTCTTCGTTGAACGAGTATCAAGGGCATATCCTGGTAATTGACGACGCACTTTCGAGGCCTCGAAATTCATCGACTGAGGCCGGAAGCTTCACATTGTCACGTGGAAGGGTCACAAAGTTTTAATTTTTCTTTTGCCAGATGAATTTTTAGAAGTATGAAAATTTCTGATGTTTGTCTTGTCACAACGTGAAAATCTAAACTGGTTACATGGAGATGCCGGATGTGGGTTTTGTTTTGACACGTGTAGAAGTGTCAATTCGGTATTTGTACAAGACTGAAGATAGGTGTTGTATATCACCATTTCAATCGAGATATTTCATCTTGAGCTTAGTAGCAATGAAGTGAAGGGCGGTCGGGGGTAAATTAATGGTCAACCCTGTATAATACAACAAACTGCTTTTGCTTTGTGACAGAACTCGACCTCGATACGAACATTCTGTGCTCGATGCAACAAACCGCTGACCCAGTCAAGCTGGTTCTGTCAGCGATGTCAGCGGCTGGTTGAGCCCTGCTCGTTATGGTAACTATTACTAATGATATTCCTGATATAGCTATTTTGCATTCAGCTTAAATGTTTTATATGTTTTACATCATCGCCGTCGAAAACTTTAAGGTGCTATCCTTTCGAGCTTTAATCGTTCATCAAAACAAAAAATTCAATTAGCTAGCTAGTAAGCCAGTTTCAAATAGCCAGTTAGCCCTTCGTCGACACCAGTTCGATGCTCTAACCACTGAGCTATGAAGTCTCGCGGAGAGAAGATTGTGGATATAGTAAGCTAAAAGTGTTGTCATTTTTGTAGCTGAATGCATGGGAGTGAATATGGGATGCGTATGGATTGGTGACCTAAAGGTCATCGGTTCAAATCCTTCTGAAGTCGATTGTATATTTTTGTGAAGTTGGAAACAAAGAAGTTTTTTTCATTTCCATCATACACGGAGAAACACTCATCCAACATTCATTCCAATGCATTAAAGTATATATATGATGTTTGAACTGTCTAATTTTTTTATCCATAAAATATAACAGTTCGAAGACTTAATGCTTATCGAGGCGTCTTTCTCTTTCCCGTAGCCATCTTACCGTTAAAGGATTGTTTGTTTGGTGTCAAGGGTGCTCCCATGGCGGACATCTCCACCACATGAATGAGTGGTTCGCCCGCAATGTTTGGTGCCCAGCAGGATGTGGGCACAAATGTGAATACACATGACACCCACTCAGTCATGCGTGACTTGAGTAATTGCCATCAGGGCAAGCATAAGGTGGCATAGCAATTCCAAAAGGGGTTAAACAGTATTAATTTATGCACATAAACGGATGTCATATGTGGAGATTCAAGGTGACATTATTAATCTCAATTTGTGCCTGAGATCAATAACTTTTGAAAGTACCACACACAAAAGGATGTCGTAAGAGGAAGGTTTAACTTAACATAGTTGATCTCAAATTGTGCATAAGAACAAAGCTTATAGTACCTCACACGAAAGGATGTTGTGATAGGAAGGTTCAGTGTGACGCCGATTTCAAGCTGTGCGTGACAGGGGCTGCACTTAAGAAATTGGTAATTCGTGACGGTGGTGATCACAAAATGTGCGTGACGTTGACACGTAATTGCCGCAACAAAGGTTCGATTAAACATTGTAAAGTACTAATCAGCAGCAGCTAGCGCCTGACATCTATTCCGTGACATCAGTAAAATTGTGGTATCAGGGCGAAGGCCGTAGTGGATGCCCAACTGGGTCCTTTTTGTAAGAGATCGTGAGGTGATGGTGAGGATGATAATGAAGGTGATGGTGATGATAGTAGTAGTGATAGTGAGAATGTTAGTGAGGATGATGAGGATGATAATGATGACAGCGATGGTGATGATAGTGGTAATGATGATGGTGTTGATGATGATAGTGATAGTGACGATGTTGGTGAGGATGATGATGATAGTGAGTGATAGTGATGGTGAGGGTGATGATGATGATGATTATGATAACGATAATGATGGTGGCGATGTTGACATTGCAGTGATATATCTAGACCGCGTCATTGCGTCCAGGGACGCATTATTTTTGATTTGGACGCAAAAACTTAACACCAGCGCGTCCGAATGGACGCAAAGTAGTTTCAGCGAAAAAAAAAAATTAATTTGGTACCGTTTGATATTCAAAACTCACAAAAACAAAATTTCCTCGAAATTCGCCGCCATTTTTGTTTTTGCGGTATCTCCAACAACAAAAATAGTGCGGGCTCAACTATTAATCGAGTGAAGACATGTAAAAAACGTAAAACCGCATCGTTTCGATCATGGTAAAGGTGAATTTAGATGTTTGTTTTCGCCGTGAAGCCAAAAACTATCCCAATGACAACGATTCAGCAGTTGCAAAAACTTTTGAAAGACAACAATTACTCGCCCTTTCGCTTGGAGCATTTCTAAACATTCCTTCGCAACGATTTTCAAGAGACTAACGTGCGTGCCATCACAACAAATGATGAGGCCATTCTGACAGCAATGGAGCGTGTACTTTATGGTAAAGACTCTGAGCCAAAATCGCAGTTTAAAGAAATTATTGAGTTCTGAGTTCCTAAAATTTCTGGATTTGTGTAGTATACATTTTTGAAGCTTTGATCATCAGTCATGTTGGTTCGCAATCAATTTCACAGTATTGCATCGTGTGCTACGAAGCTTTTTTCCAAAGAGTAAACTGCCACTGTTTTGTCATTTTGACAAATAATGCTTTCAACGCACAGATTTTGTGTCGAGTTCTGATAATTTTTTTTTACCTTTTAGTTTACCGCAGTTGGTCATGAGCAACTAAATTCCTACTACCTGTTGGTGCAAGTGCAACCTGATTCAGTCAAAACCGGAACTTTCTAAATTTGTTTTTAAAACAATTATAAACTTTTCACATAACAGTAAACACACAGGACTGGGCAAGCATGTTTGAGAAACCACTCTTTCTGAAGTTTTTGAAGAACTTAAACGGTTGTAAAGCATTTATTAAAGTATTGTTTAACTAAAAAGTTGGTGTATTAACTGTTTCTATTTCAAAAATGTTCCTTTCAAAATAAAGCTTTTTTGTCCAACAGAAAAGAAACTTTTACATATATCATCTAAAGGACTATTTGATTTACTCAAGGCTAAATAAAAATTGGCAATTAAAACCAAAAAAAACCCTGGATTATTCATGAATACTAATGAGGACCCCCAAATCTAGGAAATGGACCCCCATTTTCCACAACAAGGGGTCCAATGGACCCTCACTTTCCAGATTCTAGATCTATCATTGCATTGGTAATAAAGTTCTATGCTAAGTTGTATTTGACACGGGGAAGGTAGCTTCAAAACAGCATAATTACAATACGGTAGTTATGACCCAAAAGGGGTTAATTTCGGACATTCAAAAAAATGATGTTAAAAATGATTCATCTATAACAATTGTTGTAATACTACCATTACTGATAATACAGTGATGGCGAATTATGATTATAATCACTGCAAAGTGCACCTTTTGTACTTCTTTGAAAAATGTTATTTAATGTTATCCACGCTGTAATTGCAACATTTTGAGCGTTGAGAACAGCTCTTGTTTTAACTTTCCCTAAGAGGAGATCTAAGAGTATGCATTGTAAATAAATTGTCTAACAGGACTGCTACCTGTTTAAGGAACAAGTCTGGTCTGGACCGAATTTAGTATCGCAGTGGGTCTTAGGACTCTTACCCAAAACAGTCTTAATCGTTGCGCCTTCTCCGATTTAACGTTCTCGAACGACCCTTCGATTCTTCGATAAACTAAGCGACCCGCCTACCCTTCACCCACGTACTCCAATCTTGACTCTAACCCCTAGCCCAAGGGAGGGGTAGGTGAGTAGCTAAACCTTCTCCAACCTTGATTCTAACCCCAACCCCGGGGAGGGGTAGGTGAAGGGCTAAATCTTATTACCCTAACCTTGATTCTGAACTCAACCCAGGGGAGGGGTGGGTCAGGAGCTAAACCCTGGGCCAACCTTGACTTTTGAAGCCCCAATGAAGGGTTATGTAATTTTTCCCCTCCAGAAACAGGGATTGGCTCTATTGTATTCTGATAACCATCACTGAAAGAAGAAAACTGAGAATAGAAATCGCATCAGACGTACATCTGCCTAAAGAGACTGTTTTATTGTCAGTATAAAGTAAAAGTTTTTTTTCCTCGGCTAAGAAGCTTGGCCGCGACTATCTGAACTCGTGCGCTTATTTTTGGAAGATACTCCCCCCCCTTCCTCCTGTTTTTTCTGTTTTATGCTTCATGTTTTCATCGAAGCTGAACTTTCTTATTGTTGCGCATGCGCGGTGTAGGTTAAGTGTTTTGGTTGTTGATCACGCTCAAGTTGATTGTTTCTAATACTTATCATCAAAGTGAGGGGCTCAAACCCGCAGTAGGTGCCTCATTGTATGAGCTTTACGAGCAACGTCTTGGGAGGAGGTTGGCTAGTTGGGCCCAGTCTTTCCAGTATGATAGATCCTGGTTAGTCTAGATGGTAAGGCGCCAGTCTTTCGTGCGGGAGGCCCGGGATCGATTCCCGGTGCCGGACCTTCACTCGGGGTCTTAAAATAATTGAGGAGAAGGTGCTGCCTTTGCTTTAACAGCTGCAAACGGTTAGACCTTCGCGTCTTCTCGCCGTAGGTCCAGTCTCTCCGACTCTCGCTTCTTCTATCGAGGGACTTAAAAGAACCCACACACCTGTCGCAAAGAGT
>JAOBRD020471353.1:0-17834 GCA_027575215.2 Hydrozoanthus sils | reverse complement strand
CCTTACCCGGGGTTTCAAGATTGTACACGTACCTTGTCTGTCCATCACCTGAGCGACAAAGCATGCAGCCCCGAGCACAGCCTGCACTTCATCAAGCCACCCACTGGATTCCAGTTTGGACAGCCAAGAATTCATACTCAGTTTGCGATCAATACACGCTGTTGATAAGATACATAATATGAATAACCGTTCACACTCCAGAATAAGTACAAATATTTACTGACATGAAAAGCAGCACCAGAACATAAAATAAATCCCTATTTACGTTAGAAATGAAATGTCTATCAGTTTTGATCAAAACATATCGTTGTTAATAAGTTAAAAATCTTGATCAAACAAAGCAATTCACTGAGGATGTTTTCCGGAGTTCTAGGTTTGGTAGTAGCATACCAACACGATATTTGTTGTATGGGGGGCAAAAAGGATTTAAAGAACTTAAATGAATACCGTCGATCAACTTCGAGATCTTGTCACTGAGTGTGGAATACTTCTCAATGCCATGGTGCACTCTTTTCCACTGCGGATAGTTTGACTCTGTCTCCATACCGCCTCCTGGTAATCCATACAAGAGAAGAGTTATTAGCCACTTGATGCATGCTGCTAAAATCTGTTTTCTGTCAAGTCACACACCTCAGAAAAACTCCAACAGGGTTTTCTAAAAGTTGTGACATACATTAGAGATGGTATTGACTGACACATTTTGGTTCCTGCCATGTTGTTATCTTTATTCTCTTGTTCTACTCTGCTTTTGTTGTTTGCCCTTTATTGAACGTTTTCAATTACAATAATTTAAGATAGAAGTTTACACGCATTTACATTTGGAACCTGACAAAAGTGTATGCCACACCGAAACGTAGTTCAGTTTTACTTTTATTGACTACTTTTTGTGAGATACAGGTTGCAAAACATCGAAATAGGCGGAGAAACAACAAGAGTACAGAAAGTAGAAGAACAATTTCGCCGCTTGCCGGCTACTTTTGTAAACCCGGGCCTGCTTCACATGCAAAATATGTAAGGTTCGATCCTCGTGAATGGGCATAGATGGTCGTTGTATCTTTTCGGGTCAAAATCAGGGATTTGGTATATTTTAGGGTGTCTAAAACGTTTCAGGCCCACCAAAGCCTAACCAAGCATCCTCAAGGGCTTATTAACCCTAGAAGGCATGACGAGGGAGGCCTCGATTTTTCGGGATAAAAAACGTGCTATTTTACCGAATGCTAAAAGTTTCTGCACAACTGTTCTTTGCTTAACAAAACATCTTTTGAACCTAATTCGATGACGTCGTTTGGGAATCGTCGTTTGCCGTACAGGAAACTCGTCGTTTGCCTGTAAAAATGGTGCTCTGCCTGAAAAAAGGAACTTTGCAACTACCTTGTCAAGCAAAATGACATTATTCTTAACCGTTTGCAACATTTTGGTGTCAATAGTTTTGCAGTTTTGACATTTCTTTGCTGTCGTTAAAATGGAAGTCAATTAGAGATCACGTGGCTTAAATTAGTTGAAAGGTAATTGGGCACTAATTACAAGAGCAAAGTTTTTACATTGATTTTATATCAATTAGTTGAATATCATTGAAGAACAGCGATTTTACACTTGGTATTGTTGTATACTTGACACTTATTACACATACCAAGTTTCATGGTAATTGGTTCACTGCATACTTTTGAAAACAAGACTATCTAGAGGGCAACCCTATTAAATGTTATC
The DNA here is from genome assembly GCA_027575215.2 of Hydrozoanthus sils. Classification (NCBI taxonomy): domain Eukaryota; kingdom Metazoa; phylum Cnidaria; class Anthozoa; order Zoantharia; family Hydrozoanthidae; genus Hydrozoanthus; species Hydrozoanthus sils. The sequence continues at coordinate 16,127 of JAOBRD020471353.1, read as the reverse complement.
AATCAGCCAGTATATACACCTCTAGCCCTACTGTTGAGAGCTGCAGCCTGTGACCGTAGATCAACAATAATTCCTTTCTTGTCCATGCCCTGGAGGGCTGTATTAACCAACTTCTCATCTTCTTTACATCTCTTTATACTCATTCCACCAGTCATTGGCTGGCCACACCGCGTCAGTGACACCTTATTTTAAACAACATGCAAAATTATAAACTCTTATTAAATGTCTTCTGGACAAATTAAGGCCCTGATGTTAGTATACTCTACATAATTACACCAGAAATTATATAAGGATTGAATAAGAAGGTCATGAGATGACCATGGTGGGGTCGGGGGATGGGGTGAGGGAAGAAAATAGATTAAAAGGTTTATAAGTTTCTTGAAAAGTTTTCAGATTTAAGAAACGAACATTTATAAACTAAGCTGTTTTTTACATGTACACACACATTTCAGTTGGTTTTCTGGTTACAACTCCTGAACATTTTTTTTTGGCTTTTGAAAGAAAACAATACTTGTTTTTTAACTCATCTGTAAAATATGTATGCAGTTCATTTAATTTGCCATAAGATACCATATATTTGCATGTTTCTTATCTTAATTTCAACAGCCTTTGAATCTTTGTCTGTTTTATATAAATTAATTTGAAAAAAAATCTGGATATTTTTCTTGGTTTTAGCAAATATTGTTGTGCATTATGGTTGAAGACAAAAGAACATTAAAATCGCTGCCTTTATTGAATAATGTCTTTTGCTAGTTGCTACAAAAACACAACATTTAATGCTTAATCATTATGTATCATCCCCAAAGCTCTACAAATTTCAGACACAGTTTATCATCAAAAAATCTATATTTATTAGTCAAAAGATTTACTAGACTTTTAGAAACTGTTTGGCACATCCATGACAAACTATGGTATAGCACTGATGATGGCTGCTTCCTTGGGTCCGAGGATCAGTGGGAAGTTTTGCTCAGATGGCAAGCCCTCTGTTGGCTGTGAAGGCCTATCCTGGATCTACAAATTCATTTACACCCTGGGCATGTGAATCCTTGTGCAGGGGAACTCTGAATGGCGGAAGCCTTTCTCATTCTACGTCTCTCCTCCACGGTCTCTCTCCTTGTCACTTAGAATACTGTGGAGCCTTATTTTATCAATGTCCTCCAGCTGATCTGGAGGACACTGATAAAGTCACTAGCTCTGTTTTCCCAGTCATTTTCTGCGCAAAGCTGTCGTCTCAGCTGATCATTGTAGCTCTTTCTAGGGGCGCCCCTGTCACGTTTGCCCTGGCACAATTTTCCATAAAACACGACCTTGGGCATTCTCGTGTCCTCCAAGCGAGATAAGTGGCCTACCCAGTTGAGCTGTCTGCTAGGGAGTATGGCCTTGATGCTGGTAATGCCAGCTTGCTCCAAGACTTCGTTGTTGGTCACATAGTCTTGCTACCTGATGTCCAAGATAAAACGGAGACATCTTTGGTGAAAGCGCTCCAGAAGCTGCACTTGTTTCCCGTACAAAACTCAGGCCTCTGGTCCGTAAAGGAGAGCGGTGACCACTGCTATTCTGTAGGTTCTTAATGATTCTTTTATACACGCTTTTGTAGATGGCCAAAGGAACTGCAAGCTTTCGCTTAGCGGTTGTCCACATCCTTTGCAAGAGTGGCTTCACTGGAGATAACGCTGTCGAGGTATGTGAAGTGCCCAAAAAAGATCTGTCAATGCTGATGCTATGAGGCTTCTAGATCCAAGGTGGAGGATTTTGGTACATCATTCCGGTTTTCCTGGGGCTGATTGTCAGGCCGAAGGCATTCGCTGTATCGCAGTGTGGCTGACAACAGTTTGAAGGGCCATTTCACTGTGTGCAAGAAGGGCGCAGTCGTCTGCAAAGAGCAGCTCTAGGATCATCTCCTAAAGAGATGAAGTGGGCCGTGAGTCTGCAAGATTAAAGACACTCCCATCCATTCGGTAACGCATGTAAATTCCTTCTTTGAACTCCTCCTTCACTTGTCTGCGCATCATACTGAAGAAGATTGCGAAGAGCGTTGGTGCGAGGACACATCTTGTTTGATGCCGTTGACAATGGGGAAGGGGGTGGAAAGGTCGCCGTTGTGCCTTACCTGCCCCATCTGACCTTCGTGGACCTGTTGGAGTATTGTCAGGAACTTAAGAAGGCAGCCCAATCTTGCAAGGATCTTCCAGAGCCCGTCATGGCTGACCGTATCAAAGGCCTTACTAAGGTCTACGAACGCTGCATAGAGTTTTGTTTTGCTCCCTGCACTTTTCCTGGATTTGGGGCAGGAAGAAGATCATGTCTGTAGTTCTTCAACTGGCTCTGAACCCACACTGACTTTCTGACAGGTTTTTTTGGCGACTGAAGGGATTTAGGTCTGTCCTGCTGGGCCCTTGCCAAGATTTTCCCTGCAGTGAATAATAGTGTGGCACCTCTGTAGTTGGAACACTTTAATTTCACTCCTTTGTTCTTGTACAGAGAGACTATGACGGCATCACGAAAATCTTGAGGAACAGTTCCAATTTTCCCAGCATTCCTGGAACAAGTCAGTCAGTTTTGCAAGAAGAATGTCATCCCCATACTTGTACATCTCTGCTCGTATGCCGTCAACTCCAGGAGTCTTGTGGCACTTCAGCTATGCAGATGCTTCTTTAACTTCTTGCTGAGTTGGTGGGGTATCAAGCTCTGTCCTTACTGCTCGCTGGGGAATTTTTCTGGATGCCTCTTCCTGAACCCAAGCAGGTTCTCATAATGCTCTGTCCAGCGGTGAAGGATTGATTCCATGTCTGTGAGAAGGGTATTGCCATCTGACGATCGCAAGGGAGCTTGCACTTGCTGTGTAGGGCCATATACTGCACGCGGTGCCTCGTAGAAGACACGGATGTTACCACTGTCTGCGTTAAGCTGAGTCTGCTCTGCAAGGGCTATCCACCACTTGTTCTTCATTTCTCTCGGCTTGCTTTGAACTATGCCGCATACATTTTGGTAGAATGCTTTGACTCCCTGGTCGTCTGGCTTTGCGAGGATTCTCTCGAAACAAGAGCGCTTTTTCTGGAGGTCTTGTTTCTCCATATCATTCTCATCAAACCAGTCCCTATTTTTCCAGGTTGAGTAGCCTGCTACTTCTGCTGCTGTCTCCAGAAGGACTTTTTTCAGCTCCAGCTACTGAGCCTCTTGGCTTGGGCCCTCCTCCAATGAACCATCATCTATGTTGTTTAGGCGCTCCTCCAGTTTGATATGGAGTTCTTCTTTGAGTTCCTGGAGTCTGTCAACCTGCAGTATCTTTACTCGAGGCCCTTTTTTCTTTACTTTGGGCTTGATGGTCAGTCTGAGTCTTGCTCTAACCAGTTGGTGATCAGTGTAGCTGTCTACACTGGGCATGACATGCGTATGAAGCACGTCTTGTAAGTTCTTTTGGCGCACCAGGATGTAATCCAGAAGGTGCCAGTGTCCGGAGCGCGGATACTGCCAAATTGTTTTAAAGAGTGCTTTCTGCTGGAAGAGGGTATTGGTGATGCAAAGACCCTGTTTTGTACACAGTTCCAACAGCATTCTTCCACTATCGTTGCACTTGCCCACTCCATGTCGCCTAAATGCTCCTGGCCAAATATCAAAGTCACTGCCCCCTCTGAAGTTAAAGTCGCCCATGGCGATGATATTATCTTCTTTGTTCACTTTCCTGAGGAGGTTCCTCAGCTCTGTGTAGAAAGCTTCCATTGTGACTGGATCCGCTTGTAGTGGGGGGGCATAGACACTGATGAGAGTGACGTGTTTGTCGTCGCATAAAGTCGGAGGGACATGAGGCGGTCAGGGTGACCAACAGAGAGGTTCTGGAGCTTGTTGGCAATGGAGCTCTTGATCATAAAGCCCACTCATGACAGTCTGCGTTCTTCTTCCCCTTTTCCAGACCAGTATAGCGTGTAACCAGCTCCGTGCTCAATCAAGGAGCCCTGTTCTGCAAACCTCACTTCACTAATGGCTGTGATGCCAATGTCAAGCCTAGCGAGTTCCCTGGCTACAAAGTCTGTGCGTTTCTGAGGTTAGTTGTTATCTTCAGAGTCTTGCATTGTGTGTACGTTCCAGCATGCTACCTTCAACATTGCTGATTTCTTCTTTCTGTTGTCTTTCTTACTGCTTGAGAGAGATGCCCGTTGACCGCACACATCTCCCCCCCCTAAGTATATTAGTGTAAATTATAATATACTTAGACATCTTTTAAAAGTTTGCACTGAAGAAATGGCAACCTCTCTTTGGTTTCACCTGACGCAATAGCAGCTTCGTTGGTGCCCTTGAATAAAATAATTTTGATGATTTCCTTTGTTTAGGGTATCATAAAATAAAAAAAGTCGCTTCGCCTTTGGCATCTGCGGGAGGGTTCATGAAAACAAAGAATATGGTATTGGGTTTAAGTAAATTTAAGTTTCATTAGGAGGGGCTGCTAAAAGGAGGGTAAAGAACTACTCTGAAGTCCCAAACAATTAATAGAATATTATTATTTATTTTGGCCTAAATTTCCATTCTACATTTATGGGGCTTATTCGGAGCTATACTCTATTGATTTTAAATTTCTGGGTTTTGGAAGCCAAGCATTGCCACTGTAGGTTTTCAGATGCTCGTCTGTCAATATTTTTCTTCTGGGATGCAATGCTCAATGTTTACATTTGTCAACCCTTGTTTTTGTTAAGAAGCAGCACCCATCTCCAAAGAAAAAGGTTATTTCATACTTTTGTTAGTATTACTGTTTATTTTACAAATTTGTATTTGAACTTTTTCCATCCTTTACTATTACTCCATTCTATACTGTTATTAATTTGAAAGATTTTTCCACCCCGTACCACTATTCTACTCTATAGTATTATTAGGGACTTCAGAGTATAAGGAGATGTGTAAATTTAAGCTTTGGACATAAATTCTAGTACTTACCCCAGTTTTTTTGTGAAAGTAACTAAGAACAGGAAACCGGCCTCCATGTCGAAACTGAGCAGATTTGATGAAGATCTCGTTAGGGAGGTGAACTGGCACAATAAGTGTTTCAGGATAACTTGCACAAATCTGATGCAGTTGATGAAGGAATGATATTCAACTTCAGCACAAGTAATGGTTGAATGTACAGACAGTGAAACCCTACCATACACAAGATCAAATTGCTGTGCCATAAATAATTGATAACTGTGTTTTTTCTAGACTTTCACGATCAATTTCCGAGAAAATTTTGCCTTGCAAAATATAAAAAAAACCACAATACCAACTGGCACAGGTTTTTCACAGAAATTTAACAAAGTAGACTTTTATATTAATGACCAAATATTTTTCCAGGACCTAACTGCACTTTAACTATCTAGATGGGAAACCAGATTCCAGTAGATTATCATGATTTCCAAACAGGCAGGAGAGCTGAAACAAATTACAGTCAAATTCCCCTCAAGACAGACACCCAGATAAGATGGACACCTTCATAAAACGGATACCAAATCTTGGTCCCTACCATTCCCTCATGCAGTCATTTACGGTATTTTAAGTCTCTATAAGATGGACACCTATTTAGATCTAAGACAGACAGTTAAGGCCAGTCCCAAAGATGTCCGTCTTAGAGGAGTTTGACTGTGTAGCTCAAAACTAAAATATGAATTGTACAATTAACTAATAAAATGTTAAACTCTCACAAATATTATATGATCAAGAAAGGAACTGACAAAGAAACATTGGGAAATTCCAAAAACAGGTCTAAAGTCAGGACACAGAATATTATTAACTAATTAGCAATTCTTCAATTAGTTAATTAGTATATTTGGAAAAAAGGAAAATTAGATATTCTTTACTATATTACTTTAACACAAAGTCATATCCTTGTTAGTAGTCTTCATATAATATGTAAGATCGATTGCTCACAGGAAATCAATATAGTTATAATTTTACCTCATAATTGCTATTAATATGGCTAATTTTCCAATTTTGTGTTGCAGTACAAATGTTTGCATACTCCACTTCAGTGCTAAATAGTTCCCAGCCATTCTCCACAATGGATTTCAGTTCAGTGAAGAAAAAGGGGTACTTCAACAATGGACTCTCTGCCAAGGAAAAAACATGAACAAAGAGTACATTACTTTATTTAATCTTTACTGCTTATTCTCTGTTGCCCAGTGGACACATATTGTCCAATAACAAAAAATAATGTACATCAGTTTACAAAAGGCAACCTGTACATGTGTATCTCGTATGCCTTATGATTGAACACCCTTCTAACTTGCATTTGTCTTTGTGATAATTATATTATACAGAAGTACAAAAACACCACAACTTTGTAGTACATAGGTGAAACAGATAGATTGATTTTAATGAGCTTTAAAACTGCAGCTGCATGCATAAGTCTAATGCTAAACTACACAAACTTTACACATGATAAATTAAATATTATAAATTTTGCAAGGTTTTCATTGACATTTAGGTTGGAAGTACAGCATTCAGTGGTATGCTCTCCCCCTACCCCACCCAGGCAACTTGCAAAACTTGATTTTCTAAAAATATGCAGTATTCTGCCTTTCCTGGGCCAGAATTGGTTAAATGAGGTTTTTTAAGGCAATGATGAAAACTGCTCACAGTCAAAAAGAAATTTTGACTGATTTGGCAATTATAAAACTATAATTTGTAGTTGTTCAGTTGATTCCAAAATGGACTCAATTAGAAAGAGTGTACAAACCCCATTTCTCCAGAGATCTGCTCTCTAAAGATTATCCTTTTGTGGGATCCAAAGGCTGCTCAGTTACTATCACTATCGAAGTTTCATACATCACAGTACTAGTACAGTTGACGATTCCACTCTTAATAATTATTTCATGTGTGAAAAACCGGATGTTACCTGTCAATAAACTAGATGTTGCATCCAGCATCCAGCCTGAAACAAATCTCCTAATTGTTGTAACCTTTAAAACAACTAGTCTGGCTTAAGTTACTTTATGGCTTCTGAAACCCAGATCTTGTACTGCTTTAAATTTGCAACCATGTACCACCAGTTATATTGGAACTGGAGCCAGAGTTAAAGCAGAACAAGGTACAGGTTATATGTCCCAGGCAGACTTACCTATGGTGGAAAGAGCTTCAATTGATGCAGCGACATTGAGAGCGTCTTCCATGTTACTTATCTTCAGTCTCACAATGTCAAAATTCTTGCAGAAAATGGTTAGAACAGCAAACTCCTTTGAAAACTTTTTCTCTACATATTCCACTGCTGTGTGCAAAAGCTGGTAAATTGAAGATTGTCACATAAGCTTAACAGCTATAAGAGTTCAAGACATATCGTAAATGCTCTAATAAGCTCCCCCTGGCCCCTGTCTAGAGTTTCAAGTTTTAGATAAGCCCCCCCATCTCTAACAACCCCCTCCCAACATAAAGATGAAGATGCAAAACCATAATTAGGAGTATTGTGTCAAAAACATATTTTGTCAATGGTTAATTTATATCTGTTTCTGTTCTGAATGTAAACTGTGCTGTTTATAAAGCCATAGAAACACAGAGTTTCTAGTTGCTTGGCCTGCTTGGCGGCTGTATTTTAAGGGAGAAGCAAGGCCTTGATGTTAAACGTGCGAGCAAAAGGAGGACCTGGGGAGAGGAAGGTCTTTTCTTTGTTTGTGCATTCAAGTCTCAGGGCAACACTTGGTCTCCACTAAAAAAATGGCCACTTAACGCAGGCTACTATAGTTGCTATTTTATCTGTTTGGTATCTTGACTTGTTGTGTTTCTGTCCTCGGCTATTAACAATTTTTAAATAAGCCCCCCTCTTGAAAAAAGCACCCCCCCCCTCCAATCTGGAAGGTCTAAAAAAAAGTAACTCCAGAGTATAGAAGAAGGCAAACATTTAGTCTGCAGGCAAGCTCACCTAATGAGCTTGCCTGCCTAAGTGAAAGTCAGCCAGTGGATGGGGTTGTGACAATGTCACTCATTCAGTGCTTAAAAGAGTCTGTTCACAGGCTAACAATCACAAAGCATTTGATCCAATCAAGTGTTAATTGATCAGTATAAATTTTTATTGTCTAAATTTTGATACGCACTGAGTTTTTGAACACATTATCACTGGTGGTACTTCCTGAAGCTTCCTTAAAGCTTTGAACTGACCTCAAAAAACACTGATATATGGATAGATATATATTTTAGAGTAAATTTATAAATTTAGCCAGCTGAACTTTTTCAATGCTACTGTAGAAGAAGTTATTGATTTTAAGTGCAGATGTAGATCTATCTTTTGATTGAAACAAATTGATACAAAATAAGTTCATTATCATTCACCAAAATATCTTCTTGGTGCAGTGTCCAACTTCCCCAAACCACGGCCAGTTCATAAAATACGTACTAAAATATAATTTCCTAAAAAATGAAATCGACAAAAAAAGCTCATAATAAATGAAAAAATCTCGCAATTTAAATCTCAAAACAACAGAGAAATTAATTTAAATTAGACTGTCTCTCTAGCTCTTTTTCCGTGCATATGGGCAAACTATTTGAGACAACGCGAAACTTAACTGCAAGTATACTTAGACGTCTTGCTGGAAAAAAAATGCCAAATAATCGAAGCGCAAATTAAAGCTACAAGTAATAATTCTTATCTAAAAGTTTTGCTTTAGTTTCCTCGCCAATTAACATATAGCAGGTTTCTGCTGGTAAATCAAAATATATTCGGAGGAAAAAATTAAAAAATGGGCTGATAAAAAAGTGAGAGAATTTATTTCTTAAGATGTAGCTTCGTTTCAATATCACTACAAATTAGCATAGAATCTACCAATCAGAGAACTTACAATTAACTCCTCTTTGTGTTCCGTTCTGGAAGAGAAAATCAAATGATGCCCCGTCACACAAAGTGTTCCTTCCACGTACTGATGACTTCTTCGCTTTAGCAAAACATTGTCAACGCGTGGAGACTTGATAAGCTCTACAAACTCCATAACAAAAGAAACAATCCGAAACCAAAATGGAAAGGAAGTATTCTTAAACCCGATACATCAACTCCTGGCCACCATTATTGTGAGTTCTGGCCACCAATGTTGTGCTATTTGGAAAGCCTGGAACTAGTTACAGAGCCCGCGATGTCAAAGAAAAAACTAGCAAGCGGAAAATGGCATCCAACATGGCGTCGCGTAAAGTGCTGGCTTCGAAAGTTTATCAAAGGTTTTTGCAGGTTTGCGAACAATGGCCAGTCGATAACAGCAGAGTTGGTCGGGATCTCGGTGCGCACATAAAGGAGAGTTTTGGATCGCGGATGAAAAACTCAAAAATGGATGTAAGTGGCTTGATGTGCGCGTGAATTTTGATGTCAAAAGTTGCATAACACACTCTCATGTTTTTGTAATCGGTTGTACAGAGTTTCACGTGTTTGGCTGAAAATAGTTAAAGAACACACTAAATTTTTGCAGCTGAATTAAAGTTAGAAGATTCTTGAAACGTTTTTATAAGGGTTGGTATATATCAGAATATTGATACCCGTACCCTGAAACCCTGGCGTCGGTGTAAATCACTCGCACTGCTCCGGTAGTCCAGCAGCCCGTTGGGGGGATGGGGTTGATTTTATGGTATTTCCATAGGGTAATTTTTAAACCAAGAGATATTTTTTTTGCGACGGAAAATGTTTTTACCTTGTTATTTTTTGAGGAATTTGGGGGACTTTTCCCATTGGTTATCCCTACCCTTTTAACCCCAATTCCTCCCTCCCCCCCAGGAGGGGGAGCTGCTGGTCAGAGAAAATAAATAAAAGGAAAAATAAAACTAGAAGATAGCAAACTGGGCGTGGTACCCTGAAGTTCTACTCTAGTGGATATCAATACATTTACTTGGTTTTGTTTACAAGTACCTTGGGCTTGTTCCTTGAAAAGTATTATTTCTAGTTGGGTGGAGTTTACAAAAGGCATTTGGACGGAAAGGGTTTAACAGGAATAACTGTGTCCAATTAATGGCTTTGTGTAGGTACAAGAGACAGAGAAAGTTTTGGATAGCCTGGTGAAGATTAGTTCAAACTATTACAGAGAAAAGGTAAAAATATTTGCATATACTGGTCATCAGTCAACGATAATTATTAATTAATGAAAATTGTCTATTACTGACAAGTGCCCGACCTGACCATAGAGAACTTTTCAAAAACTTTGACATAAAGTGGTTTGAGTTTCTATACCAGGTTAACTGTACATATGCTTTAAACATAATTATGTCAATCAAACATAATAAATTATGAAATCAAAATATTTTTATTATTACCAGCGAGGAGCCAAGGCCAAGAAGTTGCAACATTATGCAACTGTGTTCCTATGAGCTGTATGCAGGGTCATTAGGCAGAACCAATTGATTTTATATACAAGTATTTGTTTCTTTGGTTGTGATAAATTTTGAGCAAAGAACTGATGTTAGTAAAAATTGTGACATTTTTTCATTTAGTATTAATCTGTAAAATTACATCGATTTGTGTAATTCATGTAACTTTCTTTACTAATTAGTATCCAAGGGCAAAGGAAACTGCATTTACTGGAGATGCTATGAAGAAAGCAGGAATAATTTTGTCAACAGGTTGATTAAGTTTGTTGTGTTTTACAATCATTAATTTAAAGATAATTTTTGTGTCGTAAAAAACTACAAAGATCCAGGTTGATTTCAAAACTTCTGAAACCTTAGAGCAGACATTACTTACTAGATAAATTAAGTCATTTGTAACTAAATAAGTTTTCTGACTACAGTTATCAACTTAATTTGAGGATTATTATAATATTGAGGAAGAGTTTACAAATTGTTCTCATCATTTGTCTTCATGTAGAAGATTGAAAATTGTTAAATATACTTATTTTTTAAAATAATAATTTAAGAAATTTAATTTTTTGGTCCATTGGGCAAATTAAAAAGTTTTAAGGAGCAGCTCATCATAGACTCTGAGCAGTTTCTATTTTTCCTCTTAAGTTTGTCTAAAGCCAATATATATTTGATTAAGACTGTGATTAAGTTAATGTGCAAGAACTGGGGCTAAGATAAAAATTATCATTGTTTTAGGCTGTTTATATGTCAGCTACTTTGATTTACTGGCATCAGATGATCTAAAGAGAAACAGGGTCTGCCCAAAGTCAATGCCCAACAAGGCACTTTGAACCAATAAAAAAGCATTTAAAGAATCTGCCATTTTTTGTTTAACAAGCACTGGAGGTTTTGCTACTTGCTGTCTATCGCTCAATAGGCAGTGAGTGGGTTGGCTTAGCCAATCACGTTGCAGCAATTGTGATAGTATGCTAGTTTGTTTCTACTAATAAAGTATGTTGTTCCTTTGGCATCATCTCTCAGTTGCTGGCTCTATTGAGCAAAACTGCAACAATTTCTGAACATTTTGCATTTTGTACCTCTCCAGAATACCAAAACAAAATGAAAGAGAAGAAGAGTTTCTGGGATCAAATGACAGGAAAGAAGAGACTGGGAGAGCAGAAGTAACATAAAAATTGTTGAAGTTTGGAAATATAATTTAACGTTTTGGCAAAATTTAAATAAGAAAACTACCAACTGTTTAAGTTGATCAAAACCTAGGTAACTATTGAACTTATTCCTAATGCACATTTATTTAACAGTAAATTTTAATAAAATAATAAAAACTAATTTAGCCTTTAGTAAAATATTGTGTATTATTTTTGAAGTGAAAAACAGTTGAGATTGCTGGAAAGATCCTTTTATTTTCTTTGTTAATATTTTTGTTTGAGAGAATAATTCTAACAGAAGAACTATGCTGTACAGGGAAGGAGAAAAAAGTTCTGTAATTTGTAATATCGCACTACCTTGTATATAAATAAAGTAATTCATTGATGGATTAGTTTGATTTGTGTTGATGTAAAAAAAAAATTTTTTCGCCTCTAAAACACCAAAAACTCTTCCAACTAAAGTCCATACTTTTAATACAACCAGCTTATAGTAGACCAAAGAGTGTTTTCCTTGAGTGGCATACACTGTATGTGTTACAAATTTAACATAGAGATTCAAGTGAGGCCTTGCCACTGGTGACCAGGGAATAACCCAAGTTTTGCCGATCTACAGCATCAACAAAGAATGTCCCCATAAACCCACACAAAGATCTACATGTAGCTACAGCAATAAAACAAGCCAGAAGTTTTGGATCAAGTTTGTTAATCCAGTTGTATAACACAAATTCACACAGCAAGGAATGATAACAGTATTGCCTCAGTCAAGGGCAAAAAAAGAACTATATTTCTATTTAAGCTTTCCTTTTAGCCATATTGTAGCACTAACTGCAGTTGACGCAAAGTCTTCTAGACTGAATTAGAATCGCACATGATTGACTTATGCAATAACTTGATTCCAGGTTCCCGTCTTATTGCTCATGCTTGTTAGTTACGTACACTCTCCTTGCTTGCAGTCATCCTCTTCACAAAGTAGCCACCACCGATATCAGCTGTAGCTACAAAAACTGATCTTGGTGGGATTCCAACCCACAATTTACAAAACAGGTCAATCATTGTCACTATGGCGGTTTATGGGTTCTTTGTTGATGCTGTCAGTTGGCTTGGATTGTTCCCTGTTTCCAGTAGCAAGACCTCACAAGAGTCTATCTTGTGGTGTATCAGTTTAGGAGAATTTTGCTTTTCATCTTCAGTGGTTACTTGTTTGATCAATCCCTGTTTTTTTCACTACATAATAACTTACTTAAAGTGTATATATCACTATCACGGAACTTGGTATGTTAGAAAAGAATTTTGAAAAAGAAGAAAAATATCATTTATTTCATTAAAGTAACTCTTTTGGTTGTTGAGGTGTTAAGATTTTTCAAATATGCAAATTACCAATTTTGTGACGTCAAAGTTGGGAATCCAGAGGGAAAAATTACAAAACATTTGTTATCTCTATAACGTGTTTATGTTTGTGTTGAAGTGAAGAGTTTCAGGATCAACAATCTGGTATTTCAAGAAATATTGACTATTTTAAAATTTTTCCTATTGGATTCTTGACTTTGACATCACAACATTGGTAGTTTACATATTTGAAAAACCTTAATACACCTTAATAAAAGATAAATATACAGTAAGGGGTGATCTTCAAGGGAGAAATCTATGAAAGATCTATTAACATATCCTTACTTAAGAGTATATTTTTAAGACTGTAGAACACACAAGAGAAATGATCTGAAAGTAGTTTCATTTAATTTATTTCTAGCTTCAATACCGTAATTTAAATCTCTTTTGAGACCATATAAAGTACATTATCTTATAGAACTCTCTGGAGAAATGTTGCACATCCATCGTAGTGTTTTTGTTGTAATTTGCTGTCACTTGTCATTACTCTCCATCTTCATTTTCCCATTATATGTCTCATCAGAACACTGTTAAGCTTGTCTAGTTTCTTTACATCCTGCTGTTGCTCTGTTCGATATTTGAGGCACTGAAATATAATTGCACTTGGTAGTTAGTTACTCTTACAAAGTAACACTAATTTCCTTCGCTTTGAATTTTAAAATTTAAAAAAAAATTAACTTTGCAACAGTGACTGGGATAGAGACACAAGGGAGAGCTCAAATTGCATGTCAGTAACCCATTAACAATGGCTACAGTTAAGAATCCCAACTGGTTGGAGGCAGACCAGTTGGTTATTTTTAACCAGTACTAAACAGTTGAATTAATTTGTAAGTATTGCCAAATTATTTTAATAACCTTCTCTATACAAAAAGTCCTGTGATTTGATACACCCTATTGTAGAGTGGATGGTCTGAAAACTATACATCCCTGAACAGCAGTACATACCTTTATAGCCAATATATGAGAGAACAGTACCCCCCCCCTTCCCAGGATAACAAGCACTAATTAAAGCAATTTGGGTAACAGAAGTTACCCCTTAAACATTTACCTTAAACCCTTGCAGTCCTAGTTATACAGTCAAACCTAGATTAGCCTGACCTGTTTTTCTGATATTATGACAATCCAGACTTGCTTTTATGGCCCCATTTTTGGGGTTGTTTTTTCATGACAAATACTAATCCATGACATCATGATGGCCATGTTGGTGCCCTTGAACAAAAGGCTTTTGATGATTTCTTTTGTTTCAAATACCTACATTACTGCCTCATCTTTTGTCTTCAGCATCACTTAGAAGTGCATGAAAGTCAAGAATAAGTCAAACCATCCTTTGATAAATCCAACTAAACCATCTAAAAGTGTACTGACCACATTGTCGTCTGTGCCCTTTATAACCAACTTGCCATCACAGTTTCTATACTTCACAACAAACCGGAACTGAAAGATAAAATCAAAACACAGTTTGATTATTTTTCAAACATTTAACCAGAAAGTTAAGATAATAACAAGTAAAACTGAGTGAACAACAATTCAAGACTGGTTGAAAGATTCTGGAATGTTGACAATTTTTGTTCATGAATGTAGAAAAATGATAAAATTGTATGCATTTCATCACTCGAAATACAAACACATTATGGGTGAGGTGGCTATTTAAATGGCAAGAAGTGTCTATTTTAAATAAGGGTAGAAATGTGGCAAAACTATCTGTCAATACTACATGTAATAATAAACAAACACTAATTTATACAACTTAGATAAACTTTTAAGTTTACAACGGGTGCAAGGTCGCGGCAGAAACTACCAGTTACAGATTGATAAACTATTTTCCTTCGTACCGACTATTGTTCTACTTTCAAGTTCTAATTTCAGACTTAAAACAAATATCTTAATACAGTTATTTGTTAACTCTCAATCTTTCGACGTCAAATATGCACAGTCAAAGCACGTATAAACAAGACAACTATACACTCAACCAATTCTTGTTAAATGGAAACCATTAAAGTAGCAAAATATAAACTGAATGAATACTGTAGCTTCATCAGTTTATGCCTTAATTTTAGTCACATCGAGACAAGTACATGTGATTAAAGCAACTTACTCGGTTAGGTTCTGCTAGATAAAGCTGTTCAACGGCTTTGGCGAATTCGTCCCATGAATCAAAATACATTGTTTACACTCAAATCAATAAAAGAGAGGCGTTTTGAATTGATAAACCAAGAGACTTTTCAACACAAAACTTCCATTCACATGAAAGCCGCCATGTTTGATAAACTCGTTCCCATGCCTTTCTTGTTCGTGTGTTTTGCGTGACAATCTTCATGTCACGTGACTGAGTCTTTCGATGTCAGGTGCATCGCGCATGACCGGAAAAACAGAAGAATAAACAGTCACATGGAAGTCACAGGAGATGAGAATTTTAAAAAGTATCACCTCGAAATGATTTGAGTAGGTGTGTAAAACTCATTTCTTTAACGATGGCAGGTTGTTTTAAAGGCTGTTGGAGCTCTCTTCTTGATGAGTTCAGAAAGATCCGCCGACCTGTTCAACCTAGGACAAGGTACGAAAGAATAAAGTTTGCTCATTTTTCAGTCACACTCACTGCTAGCATAAACACTGAAAGTAAAGCCAAAGACGTTGTACAAGAAATTTGAATGATTGTGTACTTTTTTTGGTTTCATTTTGTACTCACTGTCCTTCCTAAAACTTTTTTCAGATCCTACAAACGAGCAAGGTACAGTGAAAAAGAATTTAGTATTGAGGTAACCGTTGCTACGTCTTTCCCTTTATTCAAACTGTTAATAATGTGTATAATTTGTATTTAAATTTCTTTTCAAAAATAAAAAACATTTGTGTGAAATGCCACGTCGTTATAAAGCTCCATTTTCATCATACGAACATTTGAGCTAACACATTATGGCAACCCAGTAAAACTGAGTACGAACAAGTCATTTTGACTTTTTAATTAGGAATAAAAGGTATAACTTGAAGATAATTATATTAGCACTGTACTGTAGCTATAGAGTATTTGGTCCTACAAACCAAGCAACGTTTTTCTTCATTACATTCATGAATGAGTACAAATAGGACAAAATAATCGTACCAATATTGTGAAACCTAACATTTACTGATTTAGTAATGTTAGATATTGGCATTATTAGTTCAATTGTTCTGCTTCCTTTATATATATCCGATTGAATATTATGAAGAAATGTTCATAGCACACTGTCAATATATTTATTTGTATACCTTTTAATCCTGAAAATTCAAAACGTTCAGACTCATTGCATTTGTGTTAAGGAAATATTACCAAGTTCA
>JAOBRD020471249.1:0-17835 GCA_027575215.2 Hydrozoanthus sils | reverse complement strand
AGACTGGTATGGCCAGTCGAAATATTGTACAAAATATAATTCAAAAAAGTCGTATTGGCCTTGCATTCTAATTCGTACTTTTTACTGACCTTTTCGTCGGAATATGAAATACCATAATTTAATGTTCAGGCTGAATATTGCAACCTTTCTCGCAGATTTTTAAATGTAGTAAATGCCGTTGTATTTGTATGGACTGTTCTGTAAAAATCCTCCGAGTGTGTTCAAACCCCTTTCGAACACTGTCCGAGAGAAAAAAAATAGCTTTAACATATTTTCAATTGAAACTTGGTTTAAGCCAAAACGAACGTTCCTTAGGGCGCCAATGTTTGACTCCTCCCCATGGTAAACGAAGATTAATATGTGATCGTAGCTGTATAGTTACACAAGTTACTGAATTTTTAAATCCCATTGTAAAACAACCGTGCAAAGTAATAGAAACAATTCCACTATCAAGGACCTACATTTTATCGAGAACAGTGTAAGAACAGTGCCATTGTTTCTTTACACGCACCCCTCCCCTGAAGAGGCTTCATTGACGCTACTGTTTTGAAAGTGTCCAGTTAAAACAAAAGATGTCGCCATGTTGGCCATGGTACGCCAAGATAATTTGTATTTCCTTATTTTTCTGTTCTTGACGTTTTGCCATTTAGAATTTATTTCCAGTGATTTAGTTGAATGTACTCGCCATGAAGACTGTACGAACGGCTTTTGCTCTGGTGGCAGTTGTGAATGTCAAAAAGGGTTTTGGGGAACTCGTTGTGAATTCTGTAGAGTAAGGTATGTTTGTTGTAGTTTGAGTGCTTATTGATCGTATCTGGTTGCAGTTGAAAGGAAAACTTCGAAAGTACAAAGAATTCTACAACCTTATCTTTTAACTTAAAATAGTTTACGATGCTTTATAGCTTTCACGCATTTGCTTTCATGCTTGACGTTTTACGATGATATTAATTGTCGATTAGAAATTAAAGTTATTGTTTAACTTTTTGAAACAAAAAGGACTATTAAGATGCTTTGCAAAGTGTGCGGAAGTTTATCTGTCGTTTAAACATCTTTGTATAAAGTAAAAAAACAAATTAACTCACCTAAAGGATTTTCAAGGTTATGCGTGTTCGGGTACATCTGATAACTTTGTTTTAGAAGAAAGAGAAGAATGTTCTGGAATTTTCACATTTTGTTTGAAGGATAATCATTTTGTTTTGATTATAAATGTGTGTCTGGTCAGTAGACTCAACACAGAGACATTTTTAATGACACTCAAATGGATTCGCTTTAATTTTATCTAGTATTTGCATGAGTAAATTAAAGCTGCCTTAAAAAGTTTTCTTAAAAAATGTTTTTTTGAAAAAAATTAAAGATGCCAACTAAAGCTTTGCATTCTTAGTTGGAGCATTGTCATTAACTGCTTGATTATACTCTAATACAAACACACAATGCTTTTGGTTGCAAATATGAATACCCATAATGTTGTTTCTGTATTTTTGTGGATGAGTACTAAAATTTAAGGACTGTATTAATCCTTATCCTGTCATTTTTTTAAAATCAAAGTCATGAAATCTCAACAAAATTACAAAATGCAGAATTTGTTAAGGCAAAAGACATTTTCAGAGTCTACTTATAAAGACAAAGAAAATGAATGGTCACTTTGTAGGTTTTCAAGCAGCGGTTTTGAAGTTAGAACATTTTTAGTTCTATTGAAATTGTTTTTAGCAGCACAAGGGTTAAGAATTTTAACCAACAGAAGGATAAATTCAAAAATCATTTTCCATCATCATTAGGCTGACTGACTCCAGTGGGGTTATAACTGATGGCAAAGGGAAATATGCCGAGGCAGCTGTTTGCTCTTGGCTTGTGGAGCCACAAAGGTTAGTTTGGTTTTAAAAATATATTTTTATAAATAATATAAAATAATTATATTATAAGTAGTTTAAAAAAAAAAGTATAAACTTTTTGCTAACTTTGTAAAAAACCATATAAAAAATAATTTATTAACCTCATTTGCTTGGGCTTTACTTGGAAATAACAAACCTCAATCTGGTGGTTTGAACCTTGCTAGGCTTGATGTGTTTGCCAGTATAAGACCTTGCAATAGGTTATTTATAATTAACACTACAGTTGAAACCCAATAACTTGAACCCTCTTTATAACTCAAATTCCACACTAACTCAAAACAATACTGAATATTCCCCTTAGATTTGCCTTATATGTTGACTGTAATTTTGACCCATATAACTCAAAACCTTGATCACTCAAAATTGTTTCAATTTTCCTTGGCATTACGAGTTACCGAGCTTCAACTGTATATATCCCCCAAAGAGGAGGTGAACAGCAGTGAATATATATAGAGACGTGAAGCATTAACTTAATTATAACGTATAAATTATAAATTGTCTTGCAACAACAAAAAATCTGGAGAAATCTTTGTGTCTGCCTAATTGACACATCTTGAGACAACGTTGTGTTTGACTTATTGCACTTAAAAGAAAACTGTGTGAAAATCGGCTTATTAGGTCATAAGAAACTTGTGACGATGGAGCGGTCTTGTAAAAAAACTCTGTCGACAGATCAAGCTGTATTTCATTTTCAGCAAAATTGTTCTTTCCTTGCCCAGAACAGTTATCTGCATTAAAATAGGAATCAGTTTCTCCATGTCCGTAGTAATCTAAATAGTAATGAACTTAACTAATTGTACTGTTTGCTCCTTTTCCCATGTCTACTGCTTCGTCAATAAGGAAGTTTTACTTGTTGTTGTCTTCCTTCGTCTATGACACCGAAGTTGCTGCATTTTTGTGGGGTTTTGAAATATATTGGTCCCGGCTGCAGGGGGTTGCTGGGAATATGAACACCATGCGCATAATCAAACGAATAATGGGATGGTCCGCTCCTTTGTTGACGATCGCAAGCCTCTATTGGCTTCTGTCGAACATTCTTATTGTTTTCTCATTCTAAATTAGCAGCATCCAAGTGCTCTTGTTGCCGCGGCATACATTCAGCCTTCTCTGTATTGGTCGAATTTGTGGCATTTTGCAGTTTGGCGGTATTATCTTGACAGGTAGATTAAAGGTCTGTTCTCAGCTTCGTGACTACCACATTTGGAAAAAATTGTATCCACAAATCCACAAAAGTTCAATAGCTTACAGGTTTCCTGGTTGAAGCCTCGCAGACCCGAGTGTAATCCTGCCACACGCTACTCTTGCTTTTGCTGGAGGATAACAACCTGACATCATCGTTTTTGTATCCTGGGATCCGACCTGGCAGAACTATTGCATTCTCCACAACATAGTTGGCAAGAAACGATTTTACTTCTTCGAGTGTTGTTTGGGGAAGTTTGTTCCATGGAAGTCTTTTGCAGTAAACTTCCATGCTGTCGAGGGCTAATACCGTTAACTTCGTAATGCACGCTGAGCCGCAGGAATTGTGAGTAGCTAATTCCATAGAGATGAAGGAACATGTCCCGGCAGATGTTCTTGGACTGAAACATAAAGTTACACCTTGAATTTCGTTCTCGCTTCTCCCCTATCACTTCATTGCTAGTGCCTGCTTGAATGTTTGCCAGTATCACTAGGTCCAGCTCTGAAGAAGAGAGTTCCAAAACATTGCTTAGATTGAACTGAACAGATTTCCTGCTGGGAGCAAGACTTTCCATCCAGTCCAACACTGCAACCGCATCATATCGCTAGCTTTTCAAATAATTCTTGGTTTTTGTGATCTTGATCCATAGTGAGTGTTTATCTTTGAAGGTTTATTAAAATATATCAATGATTTCTTCATGATGCACAAGCTTTTTACTTATTTGTTGTTGCACAGTAACCATTCGTTCAACCGTCCGTCATTGGCTGTATGTGTTACGCATTGTCACTAGTGATTGTAACAAAATTAATAAGTTATGCCAAAACATTTTCATTTATAATAAAGACAAGTTTCATTTGTTGAAAGGATGTGGAATTGTTTGTGACTTATTGTCAAGCCTCAAGGGTTTTACACAAATGACGCTGCGCAGTTAACAACCTCAATTCTGGAATGACTACGCAGGATATTTAATATTTTTTAAAGCGATGCGGACTCGAAGTCAAAACAAAGGCATTATAATTTTGTGTTTTGAAATCAAAAGAAGCTTTACCAGGTAAGTTCTGTTTAAAAACTGCATAAAGCTCATATAGTTTTTGAAATTTCAGCCAACTGCCATTTAAAACAGTCAGAACTGAAAACTTTGGCAGATTAAGACTCAAATTAAAGCTTTATAATTAATAACCAATAATCGAAGTAATTCGATCAGATGGAAGCTATGTTAATCATGCACAAACTTGACGCACGCGGCTTGTGCTTTTGTCAATGGACTTTGAAAAAATGGAAAAATTGATTTGGAGTTCTAAGATTCATAACAAGCTTAATTTAAAAAATCAATGAGTTTTGTGATCCTAAGCGGCTCGGCCTGTAGATACAAAACTGATCACATATTCACGAGTACAAATATCAGGCACTTGGTTTTTTTCAACTGAGAAAACCAATTCGAAGATTATTTCTCTTTGACTATAATTTCATGATCTCACAGATTACAAAAACAATCCTGCAAGCTATCAAGATTTTTCGGCTCAGATTAACATTCCTTCTTCAGTTCTTGCACCTGCAAATTTAATATCATTGTTATTCTCAGTTTGTTTTTAAAAAGCCAGCTGTTTAATCAACTGAAACGCAAAGATCTTAGGCATTATTTTTCTTTGCAAAGTAGATTTTCCGCAGTAGCAGATGAGTAGTTTACTGTAAACAAAATATAATTTCACAACTTTTGTGGAAGCTTCGTATATTTTTCTTTCTTTCCGCCAATATTTTGAATTTCTTAACAACTTCAATTGCGAAACAGAAAGCAGACTTGTCCGGAAATCACGTTCACTAGGATTAGTCATCACGGTGATCAAGTTAAATCTCTGACAACAGTCATTCGACAGTCGAATCTTATTTACTTCAGGTTGTTTGATCAAACGACTGCATAAATTAATCAAAATAAGTCGTTAGTCCAAACGGTTTAGAACGATAGGCAAGGCGTTTACACTAACGGTCAATAAGCCTAATTATAGACAGCAACCATTAGTATTTTCATATAGACTGTTAGGAGATTTTTGCCAAACCGTTAGCTCTTACAAATAAAGCGTTTTACGCTCGTGAGAAAAAATCGTTAAACAGCCGCTTAACGACCAAGCCGTTATTATACGTTTTCCCGTGCAGGGTCACATATAACGATTAGGACTGGGTCTGAGTACCCAGTGCAACATGCGTTTGTTGCAGGCCAGGACACTTAGTGAATGAACAAGATGATGACTATGTAATGTAATGTTTGCAAAACATCATTAAACTGGCGATGAGGATATAAAACAAGAATGCCAGATGAGAACCAGTCAGCAAATAAAGGCAGCCACAAGTCGAGAATACTCACAATTGTGAGAGCAAGTGTGGGAGTGCTCAGTTTTAGTGGCGAACTGGGTGAGCTTGAGAAGATATGGAGGCTGTGGAAGGCCCGATTTGAGAGAGCGGTCAGATGGATGGCCGTGAGTAACCCAGATAAACTAGTCAGATCTCTTGCTTTTAGTAGGGGGAGAGAACTACAAAAGATTATTGAAACTCTGCTGGAAGAACTGGGCACGGATTATTACTCGTGCTTGCAAGAACTTGACAAGTACTTTAAAGCAAGTAGAAATAACACCCTAGAGCTATACAAGCTGTTTAGCACAGAGTGGCAGGCAGAGGTACATTTTTCTGATTTCGAAGCAAAATGCAGAGAACAAGGGCGTCATTCAGATTTTCCAATAACATTAGATCAAGTTATTATTATGCTTACTATTGTAAAAACTCACAATAGAGAGCTGAGAAACGAAGTTATCCGCAAAGATGGGATCTCAAACACAGAAGAGAATTAGCTAAATCCTATAAGGTTGCAAGCTAAGGGAAGGCAATGCCATGATAAGTGCAGAAGCAAATAGCTTCAAAGAACAACCAGAGATAAGGAAAATTACCGAACCAGGGAGGTACAGTTCAAGAAATAAGGACCGAGAATGGCCCCAGAGTGAGCAAACATGCTCAAAGTGTGGCAAGGAAGCACATTCCTGGGCAAAGCCCTGCCCTGCTAATGGAAAATGGTGCCTTAAATGTGGAGGACTGAACCACTTCGCAAGGGTTTGCGGTGCCACAAGCCACTGAGGTGACCAGTGAGTCAGTCAGGTGGAGTCAGACCAGGTCACAGGAGCTTGTCACACCGAAGAAGAGGAAGAAAGTGAAGCCTATGCATACCACATTAACTCACACCAGTCAAACAACCCAGTCGATCTACAAATTAATGGCAACACAGTCACACTACATGTAGACACACAGGCAGTCACAGTCATCACAGAGGAACATTACAAGGGGATGAGAAACAGCCCATTAGAAGCAACCAAAGTCAAAGTGAGAGGGCACTTAGGAGAAGGAAAAGGCCCAGTACTACCACTATTAGGGAAGTTCAAAGCCAGGCTGAGAAAAGAAGACAAAACAGTTCAAGAAACAGTGTAGTATGTAGTTCGAGGCCAAGGAAATGTCGCATTACTAAGCAGACAGGCAGCAGAGAATATGGGCCTGATAGAATACCATTTAGAAGTGACAACCATAACCAGCCCTCAAGTGCAAAGAGAAAAACAGGAGCCAGTCACCAAGCTAGTGGAGGAATATAAGGACATCTTCATCAGAATTGGCAAATTGAAAGGAGTCAAGGTCAAGTTACACGTGGACCCAGAAGCTAAAGGCATTGTCCAGAAACAACATAGAATCTCCATCCCATTAAAAGACAAGTTTGACAAGCTATTGAACAAATGGGAAGAAAGGGGAACGAGCCAATGGTATGGTGCAGCAATGTAGTTATTACCCCTAAAAAGGATGGAGAAAGCATCAGGGCCTGCCTTGTCATAATGGATGTCAATCAGTACATCAAATGGACCGGACACTTTATTCTGACACTGAGGGAATTAGAAACAAGGCTGAACGGTGCAAAGTTCTTTTCACATCTAGACATGAATGACGGCTACATGCAGCTAGAGCTTGCTAAGGCAAGCAGAATTTAAGTAAATACCATTTTACACTTTTAAGCATTTTAAAAGGTTACACTTCGGCATCAACAGTGCAGCAGAGATATTCAATGAGGAGGTCCAGAAAGTGGTTGCCCAGGAACCGAATGCCATAAGAATCTATGACGACATTCTTATCTTCCGAAGAAGTCAAGAGGAACATGACAGATTGCTAAGAAACGTGTTGCAACTGTGGAGAGATAATGGCCTCATGCTCAGCGCAAGGAAGAGCAGATTCAATCTGACAGCAGTAAAGTTCTTTGGAAAAGTGTTCACAAGTGAAGGTATTGCCCCAGACCCACAGAAGGTTGTAGCCTTACAGGAAGCAGGGCCCCCAGAATCAGTGGCAGAGGTATGCTCCTTCTTGTTTTTTGCGGCAGCAAATGCCAATTTCATGGAAGGGTTTGCGCAGTTAACAGCACCTCTCAGAGCTCTTATGAAGAAACAAGCAGAGTTCCAGTGGATAGCAGAATGCCAACAGTCATTTGAGAGAGTCAAGGCCTTATTGTCAGGAGAAACAGTAATGGCTTACTTTGACCCACAGAGAAAGACTCAGCTAAAGACAGATGCTGGGCCCAATGGAATAGTTCTCACCCTGAAGCAAAACGACCCACAGGTGAGAAGATGGAGACCAGTAACATACCGTTCCAGGGGCTCTTACAGAGGTGGTACAACAATACTGTCTCCCAGTTAGAGAAAGAAGCCAAAGCAATAGAATGGGGTATACTAACAAACCAGATCTACCTGTATGGCCTACAAGATGCATTTACTATTGACACAGACCACAAGCCGCTGGTGCTACTGCTACCCGCTACGTAGCCCCGCTACGGGTGGAAAGAATGAGAATTGGGCTGCAAGGGTTCAACTTCCATTTGAACTATGTCCCAGGAAAGAACGCTGGAATGGAGAATAACAAAGCAGACTATAACTCAAGGCATCCAGAACCAGAGGCAGTAACAATCCAAGAGTTACAAGAGCAGACCCAAAGAGACCCCGAACTGTCAGAGCTGAAAAAGGCTATAGCACACGGTTACTTCAAAGGAGAAGAGAAGAAACTTCTAGGAGCGTCATACAACCTGGTGTTTACTGAACTAGCAGTTGTAGGAGGGCTAGTGGTAAGAGGAGCTCAAATAGTGGTACCAAGGTCACTCAGAGAAAAGGTCGTTCAGCTAGCACATGTAGGACATCCGGGCATTACCAAGGCCAAGGAGTACCTACACTTGAGACTGTGGTTACTGGGATTAGATAGAATGGTGGAGGCGCATGTACAGCACTGCCACCCATGCCAAGTAGTAACGGTTTCACAGGAAAAGGAACCTTTGCACATGTCCCATGTACCCACGGAAGCCTGGCAAGAGGTAGCAGCGGACTTCTGGGGTCCAGTACACACAGGAGAATACCTCCTGGTAGTGGTATGCAAGCGATCCAGATGGGCTGAGGTAGAGTTTGTCTCAGGCACCAGTGCTAGGGTGGTCGTACCCAAGCTGGGCAGAATGTTTGTGTCACTCGGAATACCTCTTCTGCTGGGGAGTGATAATGGACCACCCTTTAAAGGAAGCGATTTCAGCAACTTCAGCAGGTACCTTGGCTTTCACCATCAGCACAAAACACCAGTGAACCCACAGGCTAACGGAGAAGGGGACCAGTTCATAAGAATACTTAAGAAGTTGTACCAGATTTCTCAACTGACAGGAGCCAACTTTAAGCAAGAAGTTTTCCGCTTCCTTCGGGCATACTGAGCCACGCCACATTGCACCACCAAGGCAGCACCAGCAGACATGTTTCCAAAGTTTTGCACCAGACTCCCAACAAGTAAGGTACCACGAGAATTGGACTTTGAAGAACTTTACCAATGAGACTTGAAAAAAAAGATGAAGATGAAGAGTTATGCAGATAGAAAAAAACAAGTGAAGACCTCGGGTATACAGCTGGGAGACTCGGTCCTAGTCCAGAGAAAAGAAACCAACGAAGGAACACCACGGTATGAGAGCTGGTCGTTAGTGGTTAAGTTCCGGAAGGGTTTGCAGGTGGTAGCACAGCGAGAAGACGGAAGTTGCATCAACCGATCCTCAACACACTTAAAGAAAGTACCATACCATCTGGAGGACGAAACCTGGGAATGGTTCCACGGAAGCCACTCAGACACCACTATCCAGAGGGATACGCCAAGCGAGGAGACAGAGAACAGCAGACCAAACAAGATCAGAGAGGACCAATTAGAAGAAGTGACAGACAACGTAAAGATGCTGCAACATATCTAGGGGAGAAATATCCAGGATGCGATTCAGGCCACAAACAACAGTAACAGCTATGATAGTACAGAGTTGGGAACTCTCTCAGACCAACATTTTTTGTATTTATAGTCATTGGGTTATCCGTTCTGTTAGATTTCATAGGCTACCAGCCCAACACCCATATCTAAGTTTAGCGTGGAGGAAATGTAGTATATAACGCTTAGTACTTGGTCAGAGTACCCAGTGCATCATGGGTTCGTCGCAGGCCAGGACACTTAGTGAATGAACAAGATGGTGACTAAGTAATGTAACGTTTGCAAAACATCATTAAAGGCACCGACCCTGAGGGGGATAGTTGCTATTAATTGGTATTTACCAATTGAAAGTATCGGGGAAAATGTGCTTTATTTTCAAAGAAATATACAAAGAATACCTTTTTCATTTTCCTTTAGTGTGTACACTTATTAGCTTCAAAACTGTTTCAAATTCAATTGATAGTCTACTAGTTGGATATGGTAAGTTACAGGAGCCAACCAGAAATGGATATTGGTTGCTTTAATTGGTACATACTAATATTAAGTGTTACGAACAGTTATTTGACTTTATCCTAGTTACTTTTATTACTAGTTAACAAACCATTATTTGTTTCAATATGCAGACCAAATACAACATTGCAATTTAGAATAGAAGAATTCAGTACTGAGTGTACCTGGGATCACCTTTATATTTATGATGGCAGATCAATTGACGCCCCATTAATAGCAGTTATAAGGTAATTATTGAAAAACAGAAAACAGCTTTTCTTGATTGTCTTAAATCATTTCTATTGGCAGTTTAAAGGTGTGGAGAAAAATGTTCAGCTGAAGAGCTAACACTAACCTAATAAACTTTGTTTTTCAGTGGCCTAGTTAAAGATGACACTATAGAAACTATGCGTACTGAGCCGACCCGTACAATTGAGGCATCCTCTGGTGTAGCATTTTTATATTTTTATAGTGATGCTCATTATAACTTGAATGGATTCAATATTACATATAGGTAAGATTTGTTTTGACTAATTCAGCTTCAGCCTGCAGGGCTGGGTTGTTCAAAGACTGCAGATAGGTTAACTTTAACCCTGGGTTAAGCCACAATTTATTTTCTGACCAGTCTAAAGAAATGGTTACTGCTCTTATAAAAGGCTGTTTCGGTTTTCCACAGAAAAACTTGTGAATTCCATAATAATTACATCTCAAATCAGTCTCTGTAAGGCATGAAACATGAATGCAGGTTAAAAATTGACCCTGGGTTAAGGCTAATTGGCCTTTGAACAACCAGGCCCAGGTTATGATTATCAACTTCTGATTTCTACTTATGTATATAAGGTAAGTGTTATGTTTTATATTATTAATATGTGTTTGATCAGTTCCCACTTTCTCATTATGAAATTATTATGTTCGTACATTATGTCTACGAGGGCTTCTGGAATTTTGAGATTATGCGATTTCGCGAAATTGACTCAAAATCGTGTAATTCACGAAATTTTGCACAATTTGAAATTCATGGAAAATCAGTCATTCAGTAAAAAGATAACACCTTTTTATTATATATGAAAACCTGATAAGTTTTTGGAACCCTCTGACCTTATAAAATCAGTTTAAAACCCTTCAAAACATGACATTTTCGACGTGGTTCAGTTTTCATCAGTCGCCATTTTGGTTTAGTAACCAGGCCTTTTTTAACCTGGAGCCTGGTTCGGGTTTTACAAAATGCAAATTGACTCATTCCAATAAAATTTTTATCCGTTTAACTACAAAAATAACTTTACTTGCTTAAAAACTGGATTTATTTCTTGAGATTTGTGAAAAAAATTGATTTTTAACAGCTGTTGAAAAATGTAAATTATTTTAATTATTATTTTTATCTGTAAACTTTTTCTGCTTTGTGACATAAACTTTAAAGCCTCCATCCAGCTGCAAACTTCACTTTGAATTAATTCAGGTGCTTGATAATCACTGTGATAAGTTTTAAAAATCTTAACAAGTCAAGAATTAATCAAAATCTACAAAATAATTAACCCGATACTTTGAGTTTGAGCTGAAACCAATTTTCATCACGTTCTTACCTAATTTTTTGCCAGTATTAATTTGCACAAATTAGTACTAATTTTGGTTTGAAGTTTCACTAGTTTGTTTGAACAATTTATTGCAAAGTACTTAAAATCCTAAGCAATTACAAATTTGAGTGGGCATAAATATTAATATTAAGATACTACAGATACAACCAATTTAAGAATTCATCTGCAGCTGGACTGTTGCTGCATAAAACTACCTAGACAACAATTAGTTTTTTAAGGTAAACAATGACTTAAGAAAAAGTTACTAATTTGCCATGGAATTGACCTCTCCTGCCGCGCAATGCCGCGCAATCAGCTACCAATACCGCACTGTTTTGCAAATTTTCATCGTGAAGCCATTTTGTAGATTATTATGGAAAAATCAGGGAGTTTATCAAACAATGATTATTAGTAGACTAATGAAGATTAAAAGCAAGTTTCACCCCATCCCACCCCCCACCTGACACTGCCACTCAACAACTACCTGTCCACATATAATGTGACAAAATCATGATCTGCTGGTCAATCATAATTCAAAGTTTTGACTTGTAATCAAACTTCAAAGTTAACCCAAAAAATATGATTGTCCGGAACGCTTTATGGCAGACCCTTTTGAGGTGAATCGATTCTTCTTTAATAGCCCTTATTCATGATGACATCACAAGTGCATCAAAATGAGGCTTCGTAGTGAACTCTATGTAACTGTTTTTACTGTTCAGCAATTCATAATGTCTGTTCTACCATGTTTGTTCACTGGAATGTTCATTATGCTGCACGTAGCAACTAAGTATCACCACCAAGCCTTTTTTTAGTGCAGGAAAACGCTATTGTGACATCATCATGAATAATTTAAAAGGACTATTCCCTTGCAAACTGTAAGTGATAATGTTTTATATCGGTTTTAAATAATCCTATATTGATTTCCTATTATCCATCATTCAAACTTCATGCATGCTTTGCTTCTCGATTAGAGCAAAATTAATTAGTGGCACCAAAATTAATTGTTCAGACGTGTTTGGTTGCAACACAATAACTGTTCTCAGAAGAAATCCACTTTGAAATCACAATCAATCTTTGTATCCTGATCTAGCTGATTGGCTTAAAGCTGTGTGATTATTGCTTAAACCATACATATATCAAGCTAGTTGGACTTGAAATTAAATTAAGGGTCATGTGCAAAAACGTATGTGACTTTGATGAATTCGAAGTTGCAAAGTCTTCTACATTATCCCTGTTATCTCTCCATAACCATTGCAAGAATTTAGCATTTCATACAAAGTCATGTTGTTTTTGCACCAAACAAAAATGTATTAATGACAAATTTTGATCAAGTTGTCAACTCTCACTACTTTATGCCTATTATTTTTTCATAACTATTGGGAGAGTTAAGCACTTCATATAAAATAACTTAAGTTGTTTTGTACTAGACTCTTCAATTGCCTCTCACAATCAAGCTTTAAAAGTCCCTATATAACTTAGCTAAAACATTTTTACCATTTAAACAAAAACTGTTGTCATCTATGAACTCAGACTTCACATAACCAAAGAAAATTAATATCCATGTCTAAGTTATATGCATTTTAATCACAAGAAGATTGGAGTGTAAATTTTGACTGAATAGGCTGGGGACTGGGACATAACAGTAGTGAGTTGTGTGGAGTTTGTTTAAAAAATTTCATTTCTAATAAAAAAAAGATAGAAGGTTTTTATTTCAAGCAATTTTAAGGGAATAGTTGTTCTAATTGTTCTACTTTTCAACTAAAAATTCGAAAAAGTAAGCTTTGTAGGGACTTTAAATTAAACAGCCAATGAGATTTAGGATTCTACACTGCTTTGACCAATTAGATTGCATTTGCTAAAGTATGAAGAAAGACAACATTGATGTCTTTTAGTGTTTAGAATATTGAATTAGCTGATGTCTGCACCAAAAAGTGTAAGTAAGTCAGTTAAAGTACTATGTAAATTATTTGAAAATAAGTAACAATATTTAACTAATCAAATAATGAGTCTTGAAAGCTTTGAAGAAGTCAGATGGGATTAGCTGTTAATCAATTATTAACTAAAATCTTTATATTACATATATATTTTTAGAACAATAGATGATAGCTGCACTTTCAAGTGCAGTGGAAACGGTAAATGTAACTCATCAGGCCATTGTGTGTGTGAGCCAAGTTGGATGGGACCTAGATGCAGCCAACCGACATGCAACGTTACTTGTGAAAATGGAGTATGTGATCCACAGACAAGTCAGTGCCAATGTAATGTGGGATATTCAGGTAAGCTGAAGGCATGAAAACAATAGTTGCATTGTATATACTAATTATATACCTAAGGAGGTAGCATGGCTCAGTGTTAGGGTGGCGGATTTGTATGCAGCTGTTCCAGTTTAAAATTCCTGCCCTTACCATTGACTGGATAATTTTGATTTTTGTGATTATTTTACCTTCTTAGCAGCCAATCAGATTGCAGGATTTTCTCTGGCTACATGATATTAGGGTTTGGTTTGGTTTCTATAATTATTTAAGTATGATCCCAGTCCTATAGGTGTTGGGTATAGGCGGAAAGACTTATTCTAGAAACAAAAAAATGAGATCTTGAAAAAGATATCAAATTTTGTTGTTTAATTATAAATGTGTTGGGTATGAGGAAACAGCAACTTTTAGTTTGTGTAAAAAATGTCACTTTTATAATAACTGTTCTCTGTTCTTACAGGAGTTTCATGTTCTGTATTGGAAGGAATTGCATTCTGGAGTAGGATAATAGCTAGTAATCAAGGTACGAAAAGTAGCACTCTACGTCTATGGACATTCATTTGATAACATGTTGACATTCCTCTTACTGTAATTGATATTATTATTATTATTGGTGTTATTATTGTTAACAGTAGCAGTAGTAGTATATGTGATAGTTCATAGTTTATAGTAGTTAGTAACTGGTAGTTGGTATATGGTAGTAGTTGGTAGCTGGTAGCTGGTATTTGGTAGATGGTAGCTGGTTGATGGTAAATGGAAGATGGTAGCTGGTAATTATTAGCTTATAGTAGGTAGTTGGTAGTTGGTAGCTGGTAGTTGGTTGTTGGTAGTTGGTTGCTGGTAGCTGGTAGTTGTTAGTGGGTAGTTGGTTGCTGGTAGTTGGTTGCTGGTATTTGGTTGCTGGTAGTGGTTGCTGGTTGCTGGTAGCTGTAGATGGTAGGTAGCTGGTAGATGGTAGGTAGTTGGTAGCTGGTAGTTGGTTGCTGGTTGCTGGTAGTTGGTAGCTGGTAGATGGTAGTTGGTAGATGTTAACTGGTAGTTGGTAGCTGGTATTTGGTTGTTGGCAGTTGGTAGCTGGTAGTTGGTTGCTGGTAGTTGGTAGCTGGTAGTTGGTAGCTGGTAGATGGTTAATGGTAGATGTTAACTGGTAGTTGATAGCTGGTATTTGGTTGTTGGCGGTTGGTAGCTGGTAGTTGGTAGCTGGTAGTCGGTAGCTGCTAGTTGGCTGCTGGTAGTTGGTAGCTGGTAAATGTTAACTGGTAGCTGGTATTTGGTTGTTGGCAGTTGGTAGCCGGTATTTGGTTGCTGGTAGTTGGTAGCTGGTAGCTGGAAGCTGGTAGCTGGTAGTTGGTAGCTGGTATTTGGTAGCTGGTAGTTGGTAGCTGGTAGCTGGTATTTGGTAGCTGGTAGTTGGTAGCTGGTAGATGGTAGTTGGTAGATGTTAACTGGTAGCTGATATTTGGTTGTTGGCAGTTGGTAGCTGGTAGCTGGTAGTTTGTAGCTGGTAGTTGGTAGCTGGTAGCTGGTAGCTGGTAGCTGGTAGCTAGTAGTTGGTAGCTGGTAGTTGATAGCTGGTAGCTAGTAGTTGGTAGCTGGTAGTTGGTAGCTGGTAGCTAGTAGCTGGTAGTAGGTAGCTGGTAGTTGGTAGCTCATAGCTAGTAGCTGGTAGCTGGTAGTTGGTAGTTGGTAGCTGGTAGCTAGTAGCTGGTAGCTGGTAGCTAGTAGTTGGTGGCTGTTAGTTGGTAACTGTTAGTTGGTAGCTGGTAATTGGTAGCTGGTAGTTGGTTGCTGGTAGTTGGTAGCTAGTAGTTGTTAGTAGTTGGAGTAATAATAGCATTTCTGGACACCAAGTGGTCCTAATTTGTGCTTTGTTATTTTTAAACATTTGTTTTAAAAGCCTCTCCCATTCCAATTGATCAGTTTTGTGTCAGGTTTTGTAAGTTTGTGTATTTTTGTAGATGAGATTGCCAAAAGGGCTTCTCATAGTGCGGTTGTGGTTGATGATTGGATGTGGGTGGTTGGCGGACATTCGCTTAATGACAATGAAATGAAAAACAGTTTGGTTGCTAGGTGAGTGATTTTTTGTGCTATATAATTATATTGAACATTGTAAATAAATTTTAACCTCAGTAGATTTTTTACGATATTTGTCGTTGATGAGGTTTAGCAGCTGCAGTGAGGTGAGTTCACTCACTGACTGTAAACTTTTAATCGAGGAATTAATCTATGTGCATTAAATTATAGGTTTACAAGAAAAGAACTTGGTTTTGTTCCCAGGCTCAAACTCTCAACCTTTCCAGTCATTCAATTCTAAAGCTATATATTCTTTAAACTTGAGCCAATCAGAATGCAATGGAGTAATTGTAACCTAAATTTTGGCCAATCACAATCCAGCAATATACAAACATTCGTCATCAGTCAGAATGTAAAGTTTACTTCTGACTTGATTTGTAACCAATTATTAGAATCAAAGGAACTAGTTTTCAAAATTGAAACTTATAATTATACATTAACATTGCCCAATCGCAATATGGAACATTAGTTTTAAACTTCTTTAGATAATAGCAGGTGACAGTGTTTGAATCCGTTTCTTTGATTTCATTGAATTATCTGTTTCTTGTTGTAGGTACAACTTTTTTAGTAATTCATGGGAAGTGATTAATAGAAGTGGTTCAGGAACAAACCCATCAAACAGATATGGTCACAGCACTGTAGCTTACAATGTAAGTGCGTTTTTTGTTAAAATACTTGTTAAAAAATTAAGTTTTCCTATTGACTTGTTTTAAATTGTTTACATTTTTTACCTACATTTTCAAACATGTATTTAGAACTTTAAAATTTTACAAGTTTTGTGACAAACTTTGTTTAAACCTATCGGATTTAGTTGAAAGGTATGATTGCAAAGCAGAAGCCTCTTGTTTAGTTCCAAGCCAGTCGCCCCATACTAAAGGAAAGTCATTTTCAATCCAATATATACCCGAGGTATTTATTGCATTTATTTGTGACAATCTTCAAGAAAGGATCGGTAATGACCCTGATTTCTCATTGTTTATCAAAAGCAGTCAACAACATGTACTTGTAACTTTTAAGTTAATTGCGATAACTGTTACCACCTATTTGTTATCTTTCCATTTTTTGCAGGGATCACTTATCGTATATGGTGGTGATGTAGATAACAAGCTGGTTAATGAGCTTTGGTCCTTTGACACCAACTCACTGGAATGGTCACAGGTTCGGCTGTCAGGAGACAGTGATATTCCTCTGTCTGTGGTTGGACACACAGCCACTGTTGTCAACTCGACGATGGTTGTCTTGTTTGGGTTCAGTTTTGAGGAATATTTTACTAACACTGTCCAAGAATTTAACTTGGGTAAGTACTGACAGGAAGTTAAGCTAAATCCTTTGTCAGGCTAAGTGGCCCATTAGAGCTCAGCACTTAGCCCTGGTTTTTGTTAACATTAAAGTGCTACCAGTGTGGAAATCTATGATCCCAGTGGTTTTTTTTGGCAGAATCACAAAGTAGAGATGTAAGATAAACATTTTGCCAAACCTTTGTGATCAAAAATGTTAAAGTGTGTTTGTCTGAGGCTCATGATCAATGCTGGTGTTTTCTGTCCGCCATTAATTGAGAGCAAATCACCTGTGTCATGCTGGGTTGAGCACAGGCAACAGATATGACGTCAATGACTCCTGCCAAAAGTTTATTGCTAATATTTTTTGGAGTGTGTTTTGCCAATGGTTGGCATTATGTATGTAGTTTTGGTTGTCCCAAGTTGAGTCCTTGTGTAATACCATAAAATCCCACTTTAACCCTCCCCCTCACAGATATAAGCCCATTCATTTGCCAACAAATATTTTATTCCAGATATAAGCCTCCCCCCCATTTATAAGTCCATCTACTGTGTAGTTGTGTTTCTTTTGCATTTCTTTTTAAAGAAGATTGTTTTTACACGTCAAACAGGCATATTTTTTACTTTCATTCTGTTCTGTTCCAGTTATATAGATGTTTTTAAATGAATTTTCCGTTTATTGTGACGCACAATAAATGTATTGTACAATATGTACCTGTAACTCAAAATGTAAAGGTATGTTAAATTAATTTATTTCGCAGATACGTTTTATCTCTTTGTTCCGAAACATTTTTTTTATTCCGCTTATGGGGGGGGGGG
>JAOBRD020471141.1:0-17836 GCA_027575215.2 Hydrozoanthus sils | reverse complement strand
GAAAATAAGGGGGGGGAGAGGGTTGTCTATTCTTCCCAACCGAACGAACGGTGATGTCTCCGCTAAAACTAAACTATGAACGCGATTTACTAAACATGTCCTGTGTGTTATTGACATTGATACAATTGACAGACGAGATTGATTAAGTTGATTGTTTGGATACTAGCGACGAGAATTGGTTTAAAGAAAAAAATTATCACTGTGAATGTGACTATGTAGGCATCGATCTCGACAATAGGTATTAGGCCCTCACCTGGATAGTCCCACTTTCTAGAATGAGGCTTTTCAAATCTGTAAAATGTAGAAGCAAACAATAGAAAACTTTAATAACAATAAACTTTTAGTAAACATTTCGTGTGTGAGAGACGTACTTTGTCATTCCGACTCCAACAACGAAAACTCTCTTGGTATCCGCCATCTTGTGTTTTGAGAGCGTCTGACTTGTTCCCAGATCTCTCTCCCGACGCGACCACCAGGAGTACGCTGACAGGATCCCCCGACGCGACAGTGATATTTCTCGGACTTTTGTTTAAAAAAAAAATTAAATGCATACGCGTACTGTTACCTTGCAGCTGAGCATACAAGTATTATCTTTATAAAATAAAACTCAATTCTGAAAGCGCTAGAATGGTTCACCTTCTATCCAAGTTCTTGCAGAAAGATCAAACTGCTGTCAAACGGATCGTGATATAAGAAATGAAATAAAATGCAGGCAACCTTTTACGAAGTTTCTGCTATCGTCGGATCAATAGATGATCAAATTGGCTTGTACAAATTGAAATATACGAATTAGAATGCAAAGAAATGGACCGTTTAGCTACTTAAACGACTTTGGAAAAACAAACAGTTTTAAAATTAGTTTGTACTAAGTTCTCTAAGACCCTGGCAGTGAAGAAACAAGTGAGCTTATTATTTGTTATAACACTTAGACACAATATCTAAAACCTTACAGCGCAGAGAAAAGAAAACATAAAGAAATTAAAATGGTTCTTGTAGAAAAAATAAGAAAGAAAAAAAACTAAACAAAGTTTGCCTCGCGAACAGTTCGAAAAGCGCTGCTTTCATTCTGGAGTTTATTTACTGATGACGTCTTCGGTCAAGCACAGGCAGCCCATGCTCTAATGGTTAATATGAGGAATGTAGTATGGAGGTTTTGATAATCGTACGCGTGTTTAAATTACACAAGTTCGTTGATTTAAGGGTATTAATAGAGTTCTCTCTCCTTATCATTGCGTTTTATCCGGTATTATTAATGCAAGTTTGTACGCCTTTTCTGCCGCTGCTTTGAATGCATTTCTCAGGGGATGAGACGTAACTTCAAAGCAGTGCCGAGTGGTTCCCTGCTAGCAGATTAGACTTGGTCTCTGATGGCAGGCAGGAAAGCAGAGAAGAAAGTCAAGAAAGAGACTGCCATCAGAGACCTCTGTAGCAGGGAAAGTGAGCGGCAGAAAGGCGTGAAAATTTGCAGAAACAATAGATAAAACGACTACCTACTCTTCAAACATGTGTTTTGATTATGACTTTTTATGTTCATTGATATAAAAAAGGTTAAAATTGTGTAAACTGATACGTTTGCATGTGAACCTGTGTGTGGGTGTGGTATCAGATGCAATGCGCGTGCAAATGGATTAATCAGAGGGTTTTAAACAGGCTAAATCTTAAAATCGCCTAAAACGATCATTCTGATGAGAGTTCAGTCACGTTGTAAAAAATAACTTATCGCTTGTATGATATTCTAATCTTAAGCAGCATTTTTTTGCTACTATAATTTTATAAATAAAATTGTTGCAAATCTTATTTTTTTAGTTTTATCAATGCGCATGATATCAAGACAATATTGCCCCAGATGTCTCAAATTTTCTGAGATTTAAAGTTTTAAAAAGAAAACAATGCTTTCGTAATGCCAGACTGTTTAAATAAGATTCTTGCGTGTACTTTTTAATTACTCTAAATCTAATCAATATTTAATTTGCTTTGACTAAGCCTTGCATGTAGCAGTTGCAGTACCATTGCATTAAATGTGCTAGTGTCTAGCTAGACAATGCAACGAAAAAGTAAATAGGAAAGATCCAGGAAAAGGTAGAGCTTTCTAGAACATCCCATTTAACGGAAACGTCCGAAAGATGTACACGCATGTACACGCCCATCGTCCATTCCGGAGTTTGTTTTACCTTTTCTGTTTTGGTCGTCAGGTTAGCCATGGGTTGACATGGTTAGTCTTTAACTTAAAGCGAAGTAAATGTATGAAATGAAGAGCATCTAAGTTTTAATACCTTATAGGCAAATGGTAAGACCACCTGTAGGTGTTTATAACTATGAAATTTAAAAGCACTTGTTGTCATTCTTGAGGGATCGTACGAGTAAGGAAAGGCGGTGCTAATACAACTCCGCAACTAGTATACCAATCTGGTATGTCTCTAGTATTTTAATGCCGTTTTTCTGACATTTTACTCATTGTTTTTGAACCAGTATTTTGACATGTCTCTCATTATTTTCAGTGAGCGGCCAATATTTTGACGAGAGTTTTTTATATTTTTACTACAATATTTTGAATTGTAGCTCTATATTTTTGAGCCATTATTCTGACCTTTCTCGCTATACCAGATCGATCACTTGTCTTATTAAGTGCTGGTCTTGCCCCGCCACGGCTAGGACGAACGAACCATTCAACCTCTGTATTTTTGTATAAAGAGTAAATTTGTTGTTTTTTTAGGCCCTTTGAACACTGAACGGAGTTAAGGTATTTATAGATCTACTGGTTATTTTAGGATCATTGTGACGAGGTTTACCTTGTTTTGTCTCGCCTTCATAAATTGGAATTCTAAATTAAACAGCTTCATTTGCTGACACCACACAAACTGGCATGGCTATACAGAGTTTCGTCAAAGGCTGACCAAGCGCAAAATTACGCATGCGGTTTTCTAAGCCCACGGATCGGCAAAACACTTCGTACGTTTTAGCAATCCGTGAAAGTAAAAATACCTGCTACAATGTTGTATACAGTTCTGTGAAAGCTGAACACTTAAAAATCAATTTGTATTTCAGTTGAACTGACAAAAACAAGGTGGATCAAACTCTTGATGACAAACATTTTTCATGCGGTTTTTCAAAATACTGAAAGCTTTCTGAGCTGACAAAAACAACTGTTGTTGTAAGAACTGGTTCAGTGCTTAAAACTTTTAAAAAGTATAATATCTATCCTGTACAAGCAGCCTGAAGGTATAACTTCGTCACACCATAACGGCTGTACTTAAACATCGATTATCTTGAAGCGCTTAAGCCAGAGTTCTAACCACACCCCGGATGTTTGTCGGTTGCGGATAAAGATTTCACGGTTTCTGTAAAATGCAGAGACATCCAAGCCGCCTTGATAAGGACGCGAATTTCACGATAAATAAGTGGGAAAAAACTAAGAAAAATGAAATGTTTATTTAAAAGATAAGGAAAATTGAAAGTTTTTAATTTAAAAAAATGGGTAGGGAACATCGATAAGAAATCTAGGGCTAGCCTTGATATATCAAAAGAATGCAGAATTTATAGGTTTCAAATACTTCGCTTCTATCACCGAAAAGGTTTACTCTCGCCCCGGAAGTTTATCAGTTGTGATAAAAAGTTTAAGACTTGTGTGAAATATTGTTATCCAAAATTCCTTGTTATGGGGCGCGAGAATCAAAGTACGTACTACGTCATAAATTACATCGGCAACAGTTACATTATCACCTGCAGCTCCATGCCTCACATGAACAGATTTATCACTTGTTAATAACTAGTGACATTTGAAGGCGTTAAAAATAGCCTAGTTGGTTGTTGTTTAGACCAGATTGCATTTCTGTTTGCATCCGGCCCGATTTTATTAATAAGGTGTTGGCAGTCTCTTCTTAGAGCTACTGACCTCATTTTTAAAATTTAAAAAAGTTCAAGCTAGCTGCTTGCTTGTTCAATACACGCGTTTTCCAACAGTTTTGTTTATTTAGTTGTCAGTCTTAAGGACGACTGGATGAATGCTTACCTTTCAACTAATTCTGCATCACTTTTCTTTCGACCAAACTTAATGTAAAAATTTTGTGAGGCGTCAAGTTCAAGCCATTGAAATTCCAAACTAACCTTTTAGAGACCATTGTAAAAGAAAGGGTGTCAGAAGGTAACTTTTATCTCTAGTGAGATGAAACATATACTCAGCTTGCTATAGTTGTCAACAGTCGCTTTAAGCACCGACGGCGGATTAACTGGAACCTAGGTGTGGTACGGTTTGTTTTAAACACACAACAGTGTAAAACAAAAAGTGTTATATGATAAATAAGTTATCATCGCCGTGAGATGATGGGAAAAGCTGACGTTTCGAGCGTTAGCCCTTATTTTCTTTTAGTTAATAAGAGTGTAACGCTGAAATTGTTGAAAAAAATAACAATATTTTATCCGAGCGATAGCCCTTCGTCTGATGCTCAGGCGAAGGGCTTACGCTCGAAACGTAAGCTTTACCCATCATCTCACGGCGACGATAATTTATTTATCATATAACACTTAAAGTTTATATTACTCGCCGACGCATTCAATAGTTTTTTTAAAAACTATATACCTAAAGTGTAAAACAAAGGCGTGACTTCTCAGAAATAAAACCCAGTTTCCTATCTTTAAGTTAATAAAAATGTAGCGCTGAAATTGTTGAAAAAAATAACAATATTTTATTGGAGCAAAACCTTACTGGTTCTTACAAAAATCCCTTTTTTCAAGAGATTTAGCAACCACAAAATAGAAACCTATAGAACCCGGGGGCATCTCTTTGGTAGGAAAAAGAAACTGAAAGTTCGTACAAACAGACCAAGGGAGGGTTGCTAATCCTCACTTCCTTGGTGTGTTTCTCTGGAATTCTATGTGCTTTTTAGGGATTCAGGGATTGGCATTAAATTAGGTCAAAAAGAATGTGTCAGAAACATTTCAACTTTAAAAAGATTCCGTCTTAAGCAACATAACAAATTCCAATTCATTATTATATACATTATTGAACATCGCTAGTACCGCGCCATATCAAACTAGTTAATGGGCAAGGACTGGGTTCATTTAATATCAATGACGTACACATTGGGCGTTTTCCATTTTCCTGAATTTCTTTCCTTGCGGTTGGTTTATAAAAGGCATCTCATCTAGCGGGTCATCACTTTCTCTCTTTGTGTTACTAATAACAGTCAATTATTATGCATGCAATTAGACCCAAAGGCTGGGATAAATTGGGAGGCATCGCCTGAATATAATATAATCTGCCTCGGTCGTCTCGCGCCTGTTAAAAGAACATAATTAAGATTCCTTTTGAAAAAACTGAATATCTGTTCAAAAAGATATTTTGCTATCTTTTGAAATGTTTTCTAAGATTCCTTTGTAACCCAATATACAGCATTTTGGCGTGTTTTTCTTTTTTTGGAGAGTTTCCATAACCTATCTAATGTAGATTTCTTTATAACTTGATTCCTCTTGGGATGTTTTTTCTTCCCACATCTTGTTGGTCTTCTTGTTTAGTCTTGAGTGTCTTCATACATGCCTGAGCTCTTGCCAGAGCCCTGCGTCAGTTCGTTGACTTGTTTAGACATATTTCGAGACACGGCGCCTACACCTATTCTTATTCACATTAGTTTCGAAAGAGCCTCGATTTGCATGAAAGAAACTTTGGGAAGGGAGGGTGACGGAACAAGTAAAATATTGCATCTAAGTTTCTTTGCTGCCTATAAATCGCTACTTACAGTATTTGAGGAGTGTGGGCTAACTTGCTATGCAAGAGAGCAAAAAAAATTGTGTATTTTCTTCTT
Organism: Hydrozoanthus sils; assembly: GCA_027575215.2. Taxonomy (NCBI): domain Eukaryota; kingdom Metazoa; phylum Cnidaria; class Anthozoa; order Zoantharia; family Hydrozoanthidae; genus Hydrozoanthus; species Hydrozoanthus sils. The sequence continues at coordinate 12,038 of JAOBRD020471141.1, read as the reverse complement.
TAAGTGAACTTCCCGCCGGGTTAACCCAGTTGTTAAGGCAATAGTCCGTCATGCGGGAGACCTGGGTTTGACTCTCGGCGCCGTACCTTCACTCAGGGTCAGAGGAGAATTAGAAGGTGCTGCTTTTCAGTGTTCTAACATCTGCAAACGGTTAACGTTAGACCTTCGCGTTTTCTCGGTAAAAGACGTCAACTTAAACTGTAGGCCCTCGGAGTCCTTTAATCGAGTTTTAAAACCTGCTTGGTTTTCCGACTACCCAAGAGTATCAAAGAGTTAAGTTTGTTTTTTTCCATCGAGTTTGGTTAAGTAACGTATCTTTTCCTGTTCTTCCTTGCGATTTTTAGTTCTGTTTGAGAAAATCATGCGAGTGTGCACTTAATCATCTTTAGCTTGTTAACCTTGCTAGCTAACAATGTAGGGACGCACTAGAATGACGAATCATAAACGTGATCAGAATCATGCAAACAAGTTAGAGTGACAGCCTGATTACTTCCCTCGGGCTTTCAAGAGTACGAACGCGGTCACACCAAGTCAGTTTGAAGACGTGCTGCTCTGAGGTCTCGTGCTTGTTTCTGTTCTATGCTCGAAGACATACATCCAACCTCGTACCAGAGAACTTGGGCATGAGGTTGACATGCAACCTGTGTTATCGTACTGTCTGCTTCGAAAAAGCAATACCAGAACTCGGCAGTTTCTGGCGGTTTCACATGTGCACAAAACTGAAAAGGGAAAAAAGCGTAGCTTTTATGGATTATATATACATGCAAAGAGATTTTAGTGATGATATTTTGAATAATCTTCCAATATTTTCATCAATTTATTGTCCAGCTTTACCAAATTCTTACAATGGCATAGCTACACAAGTAGAGCAGAGTCCAAAGATTTTTTTATTTTTTTCCAGCAGCCCTCAAAAAAAAAATAAGCCAAAAAAGCAAAACATGCATGCATGCAAACCTCGATCAGTGCATGCCCGATAAAATTTGATGAAAAAGTGTTTTTTTTTAGTGTTCCACAGGCTTTTTCAACGCTCCAAACTAACAGAAATCACTGATTCATCAGATAAAAGTTTGAGCCAAATTACCAATACCATTTGTTCTTCCCCCATAAATAAACAAAGCTTTATAAACGTTCTGTAGGGCTGGATTTTTGTCCAAAGGCTGGTTAATTTTAACCCTGGGTTAAGCGAAAACTCAAACAGTACTTTCTTTTCTTAGACTGAATAGGGGTTGGTTTGCGGTTTTTTAAAAATACTGTTTAGATTTTCCACGGAAAAAAACATGTTAGTCAATTCCAAAATTACAATTCAAGTCAGTTTCTGCAAGATTGGAAACAAGAACGCAGGTTTAACAGTTCAACCCTGGGTTATACGTTAGGGCCAATCGGCCTTTGAATGACTGGACCCCGAGTTTAGAAGGAGGATGGGCACCATTGGAGAAATATTGTTTCAGTGAACAAGGCCTGATAACAAGAACCTTTTTATGTTTCACCTTGGCTTTGTCTTTATCTTTCTTAGACTGCGTGCCACTGAGCATTGAAATGAAGCTCTGTAAATTAGAACTGAATTGTTAAGCACGTAAAAGCCATGCGTTGCTTCTGAGAACTAATAATTAAGCAAAACGTTTCCGCCCTTATGTTTCATTTTGACAAATTGCTCCCGTGATCGAGGGATTAGGACTGAATTGTCAAGCACGTCACGTAAAACGTCATGCGTTGCTTCTGAGAACTAATAATTAGGCATAACGTTTCCGCCCTTATTTTTCATTTTGACAAATTGCTCCAGTGATCGAGGGGTTCTGATCAATTTATACTTTCAATTCCTCTTCAGTTGTGTGCAGTTCTGCATGATATAGAGCCAGCCTTAGAGCTCTTCCACAAGAAGGTCGGGGGGTAGGGGGGTAGGGAGTGGAAGGGGGGGTCTGGGGTGGGAGGAGAAGAGAAAACAACTGAGGGTAGTTATTAGGTTCTTGTACTGCTAGAGTACACCGGTTATGATCCTGATAACTTTTAAATTGATATAATAGTTGCTAGGATAGAAATTGCTTGCCGTGCTCGTTTATCAAGAAAACTTGATATGAGTTTTGCTGTTTTTGCAGGGATTTCGTCAGCATTTTAAAGTATGCTGGATGTAGTCGGTTCAGCTGGCGGACGAAAGGAACTCCTTGGGGTGGGGGTCCGGGGCATGCCTCCCCTAGAAATTTGTAAAACTGGGTTCTCTAAAATGCAATATTCTGCGTTTCTTGGCCGGAATTGGTCAACCGGGAAGGTCTCAGTAGAGGAGCTAAAAAGTGCTTACAGAAAAATGAAATATTTGCCTAATTTGGCAATTATTGGTATCAGTTTTCAGTTGTCCGTTTCTTAGTTGATTCCAATACAGACTCCAATTAGAAAGAGTGTATGAATCTCATATCTCTAGAGAGCTGCTCCCTAGAGATCGTTCGTTAATCATGCAGATCCAAAGGCCGAGTCACTATCGCTATTGAAGTCCCATTCATCTCAGTACAATCGAGGGTTTCCACACTTAAAAAATAATTATGAACAATCGGACGTTGCATGTCAAACAACCGGACGTTGGGTCTGGCCTGAAATGAAACCCTGTTTCTGGTTTCCCAGCTTGTCAGTTGGGCTGAATGATAATTATTAATTAGTGAGGGGAAGAACATATCTTGTGTTGGCTTTGAAGTTATTTTTTTTCTTCCTCTATTTCCGCGAGTAAAGTTTCTCGATCGTAATGGCTTCGTTTGATGGACACTTGGTGCATGTCAGTGGTACTATTAAAGTTGTTTCCGCGTTCTTTATAGCTTGTACATGTAATTGGTTTTTTTTGTATACCAGTTTCTGATTCTGTTTGACGCTGTAAAAGTGCAGCAGACTGCGGTGTCGCTTATCAAGAGACAGAGTCAGAGGAGAGACAAAAAACAAAAGCAAATTTGCAAGAAGTATGTTCTTAGCTAAACGCTTTGTTTACGAGAAGGCTAGTAAATTTCGGCTAAGGCTGGGCTCAAATTGTTCTTAAGTTGTTCTTATTTCCTGATATTTCTAAACAGTTGGTTAAGTTGCACGGAACAAAAACAAAAGGCCCTAAGAAAGACGTGGTTTTTTTTCTTTTCGCGGTACGCGATAAATAGAGAGTGCTTCATGCATGGAAAGTGCCCGAGACTACGCGTACGGATTTTACTCGCATCTCGGGCAACTCTGTTTTGACAGATTCAATATATAAAATTCTTATAACTGTCTGACCCAGGCCTGTGTCTGTACTGGCTATCTGATTCGTTTAGCCACTATGGTTATTTTAGGTAGTAAGCACCCATTTAGAAGTTAATGTAACTTATCTTAATTTTATTCAATGTACAACTCTGGATAAATAAAGAACTTGTTGTTGTTGTTGTTGTTGTTATTGACCAAATTTTCAGCCTGGCGATTGCTGTTAGCTTGAGTATCAATTTATTGACGATGTCAGCCTGGGTGTTCCTATTAAAGTTTGTTCTTATAAAAAAGCTTGTATGCGTAAAAACGTATAAGGCATGTAATTCGATATAAGTTGAGAATATGCTAATAATGGACGTACTCTCAAACACTTAATCTTGCTAGCCACTCAGTTGCTTACAGATTTCCCATGGCACTGTGCCTTGTGTCGGAGTCTGATTTGGTTTATTCAGATAACACAACATTCCTTCTCCAACATTGACTGTCTCGGCCTAAAATTTTGGCTAGTGGAAAGTCCCAGGCTCCATGCACGCTGCTAGGATTTTGGATATTTCCTCTAGATATCATCAAAAGTCTTCTATAATCTCAGAGTAATCGGCTTTATATTTCAGACATCAATTAAGTTCCATTTAGTTCTTGTGTTGGCTTGGTTTTTAAGTGCCTTGTCAAACTTTACAACTAGAGCTGTTTTTACACGTGTTTATTTGTTTTAGCCAACTGGCTTAGCTCTCGATTCTAGCTAAATCTCAGCTCTTCTATTTCTGCAATACGTGTGCACTGTGGAAAAGAAGTTTATCGGAAAATTTTCGACGTCATTGTTACGCCGAACGCTTTTAGATAAAAATGAGTAAAGAACATATGACTAAAAAATGGCCTTGCCACTGGAAATGGGCAACAACACATAAATTATTGTATTTACACATACCAGCCTTATAGGACAACACTATTTGTTGAAAGAATTACTTTGCTCTTGCACAAACAGCACGTACGCTCGCAACTCGCAGTTATTTTCATTCAGCCTTATCAATGCATATGAGCGTTGACACAACTATGACTATGTCATCGCCACACTTCGGAGAGCCGAGTAGAGATTTTTGGAAAACGTTGTTTTCTTTGCAGCGACAGAAGAGGTATAAAATGTTATTTCATCCACTGATTAGCCCAAATAATGGCTTAGCCGAAATATTTCAGTTGCTTTAATAATGGAAGCAAACAGCGATAAAAGTACAATGCTGAGTTACTGTGCAGGTCAGCAATCAAAGCCCTCGGCAGTCTTTCTTGTAAAACGGCCCCGTTCCGCCAGTACCATAGATCTCGCACAACGTTCTTATTGTTCAGTTCGGAGATTAATATATCCTTTATGAAAGTGTGTATACTTTCATAGTGTTCCGATCATTGACGTACCCACAATTCTTTCTCCTCCCCCCTCCAACTTTTGCCCCCCTCTTTCTAGATCTCCGTTCTTCCTTCTCCACCACTCTCCTTCCCCCCATTCGAATTTTGAATTCAAAAAGATCCGAAATGCGGTTCACCAGTTCTCAGTATTCAGTTAATGTTTGGTCAGTTCACGGTAATAAGCTAATTTTAGAACTTTATTCTGCAAGGTCAGCTAAAGGCTCTTCTCAAATCTCGCGGTGAAAGTTAAAATTCGAGGCGATTCTCGCTATCAGCTAATCTCCCTCATTTCTCATGACCCGGTGCATGCATTTTTCATCGATAGGCTTAAAAGTTATGCTTATGTTTTAACAAAACAATACTAAGAACAAGCTAGAAGCTAGTCGAGCAAATGAAATCCGGACTTGAAGTTCAATAATCTTATAATTAGTTGTTGAAAGTTCACAGTCGTTAAATCCCCATCTCAAGGAAATTCACAGCGCGCTGCTGACCCGACAGCCTTTGCACGTGATGAATAAACCAGAAAACAACATCACGTGCCTTATTGTTTGTTTTCGTGAACGTTCACCGCGACGTAATTCCTTTATATAAAACTATAGAGCTTAAAAGGTATAAAGTAGAAATGTTGTGCAATCTGTAACATTTTTATTATTAAAAGTATAATTATTTTAACTTTTATCATTACTATATACTTTAACATTTTTAAACAGGCAACCTTGAATTTGAAGAACTTTCCAAGAACAAGAGACAATAAAACTTTACTGTCTGTAGTCAAAAGTTAAACTCGGCATCTGGTTCGAGAATCGAAAGAGGTTTCTCGATGGGTACAGCGAGTCTTCTGGTGTTAACTGCAAGAATGGATCATAATTAGGCTGAAAAATCGAAATTTCGTTTTAAATTGTATGCTCTGCACGCAGAAAGTACCTATGTAATTGACTTATGAAAAGTTATATACTGACGAGAACCCTTTGGCCGAGTTCGGGTAGAAAAAAAAATTGTGTTTTAACGCAGTTGTATATGCCTTTTTTAAAATCTTTCCTAGCTCTGAACTGTTGACCAAATTAGAGGTATCGTTATGCTTTGACGGTCAGTATATTATGCTTGTTTCATACATAAAAGCATTCTGGTCACGTCTTTACCTGTTAAATAACCTCAGGTAAAATTCATGTTTACCAGACCAGGATAGTCAATTAATGTTGCACTTTTGTAATGTTCTCTTGACATCAACGTTGTTTTCGTATACTTCAGATCTTCCTCAAAATCTATCTTCAGTCATGAAAATATCTTCAGCTCGATAGCTATCAGGGTTTATTTAATAACTGTTTTTGAAAGTTTTAAGTTCTAAAAGGCGGAGCTCCTTTAAATTCGAAAAGAAATGAGTAAATAACTGCCGGCTGCCTGCTTCAATTATTACTGATACAATACAGTATGTATTCTTTTTCATCTGTCTGTTGTAGAATGCAGTGCTACGCAATTTTTTTTACGATCATAATCATGTAGCTTTTTTTTATTGCTTATTTTTTGTACATTGGTCGTTTTTGCTCTTTTCTTTAGCGGAAACTGTTTTTGAAATACAACACTACAGCCAAGTTTCAACACAGCGGAAATTTCTAAGCGATTACAAAATCTCATCTACAAAGATGACGTAATGAGCTGCAAAGTCACGAAAACAGTCGCGGAGTTGCGGTAAAGGCAAGGGAAGCAGTCAAACTTCAATTTTAAGCTCCAATTAACAGAACACTAATGAACAATCTTCGATGTGCTGTAATAGAGTTTCCTGTCCAATGATTTGTGGTTAATCAGCCCGAGTATGCGAGAAACGTCAGTCTGTAACCTAATAACGACTGTCAACAACACGCCTCACCCCACGTTCGAGAAATAATCTTCGAAGACTATATAAAGAGCTCAGACTTCAGTGTCAAACTCATTATGCTTGTTGCATCACAGATTTGCACTGACGAACAAAAGACAGAAGAGATAAATAGCTCTACTGGCGTTCACAACTGTACAGAAATGCCTTGTTCTGCCGGCCAACTGCGAAAATCAGAAATGACGTTTAAAGACAGGTTTGAGTTAAAAGAGCGCCTTGGAGAAGGTTCGTATGCCCAGGTATTTCGATGTGTTGAAAAAGATACAAAACGAGAATTCGCCGTCAAGCAATTTGATACAGCAAGTTTAGGCTATGATAAAGAGGACGTAGACAGAGAAGTGGAAATATGGAAAGAACTAAAACACAGAAACATAGTCGCTCTGCACTCAGATACCGAAGATAATGAGTTCAGATATCTAGCAATGGATTTGGCAGGAGGGAGAAATCTGTTTGATGAGGTATTAAAGCAACCAACACACACAGAAGGGCAAGCTCGTAGCATTATGAAACAAGTTAGTATTACTTTTTTTATCTACTGCTGTGTTACGACAGATATTAGAATACTTTAACTGACGAGAAGTACTACAAAGTAGTTGTTACAATGAAACTAAATGGCGCGCGTTCCGGCGGTGTCAGTATGCGACAGAAATGATCTGTCAGAGATTACTTTTACTCCGGCTTATCAAACCCATTCTGCGTGATAGAGCTGCGGATCAGAGTTCAGTGATTTGTGGTTAGATAGCTTAATGATTTCTCTACATTTTGGTTCTTATTTATCTTTAGGGATCAACTCGGAATGCACTCCTGGTGAAACCATAACGGACCTTAGAAAAACTTAAGTTATCGCTAAGCCGCGTTTCGTAATGGTGCGCGATCTATCGTCTTAGATCAGTTGTTTAAAGACCGATTAGCACTAAACAAGGTTACATTTTGAGACTACGTTCTTTTTCCAACCTTACAGAGATTGAGTTGAGCTGTAATTTTGGAGTTGACAATTTTTTTTTCCGTGGAATACTTTTGTTAAAGAAGAAATTTCGGCTTTATTTTGGCTTAATCCAAGGTTAAAGTTATGACCAGCCTTTGAACAACCCAACCCAGAACTTTATTCATATATTTATTTCATGTCCCTATTTGAAGTTGTAATACAAGAATTAACAATGACACTGAGGTTGTCTGGGTCATCAGGAAATCCTCCACAGCTAGACCCTCAGATTGCCAGGACCATTGAGTAACGACAGAACACAAAACAAAGCCCCTTAATCACTCACAAAAATGAACAAGAAAATCAGAAGAGCGCTGACAAAGTCAAACACTTGTCGTTTATTTTTCAACTATCAAATTTAGATTTTGAGGTATAAACCGCTGACCTACCCGTTCATGCATGCTCACAATTTTTCTATATCGCTTATAAGTTTTCTTCGAGAAGCTATGGCAAAATTTTTGGAATTTTGTTAACTGGAAAAAAAAATTGGAAAGAAACCGACTCGCTCATCGATCAACGCTTCGCTTTTCGTTCTAGTTGTTTTTGCCTTCGACAACGACTAGAACGTCAAATTGCGCTGCTTATAACTGCATGAGTAAGGGAATTCATCACGTACATCTTCGTCAATGGTAAAACACACAAAAGAAATTTGTTATTTGATGGTTAAGCTTAAACATGCTTATCAACGCTTAAACTTAGAAACAGCCGAATTCCGACCACACAATTTCTGAGAGTGGCGGTTTCAGTAACTCGTTTTAACACTCGCAATTGTAAAAAAGCTTAGAAGTTATGGTTACGAAATTACATTACACATTAAGACCACACCTCGTTCAGAACAACAAGCTTAGACATTAATCAAGATGCAAAAACCGCACCTATTAATAGCGTTGAAGATTAAGAATGTTACAAATGTCATTGCTTTTTTATAAGCTTACTCAGTTTTTGAAGGGAATCTCTGAAACGCTCCTAATGTCATCTGGAAAATGTTATTATACCATAAAAATGACGTTTTTAGAAGTCTTTCTAAATTTGCGATATTCAATTTGCCACAAAAACGATAAAAAGTTAACGTTCTCGATTGAAAATCCGATCGCCTTAGAAAGCCGGAAGTGACGTGAGGCTACATGATAATTCGGCACTGCATACTTTGCTTGCTTGCAAAACACTTGGAACATGGTTCATCGGTGTAGGGCTGGTGGTTGTTCAAACACTGTGAAAGGCTTTTAACCTTGTACACCTGAGTTCTCATGTCTACATCATAGGTCACGTGTATCGTCAAAGCAGCGCAACACTGACATTTGGTTGAGAAAAAAAAGGCAAGATTCTGCTTTTCAAACACATGTTTTTAGTTTTTGAGTTTTCGTGCGGCTGTTTATACTCATTTTACCAACACAGTAGGGAACAGACAACATTTTAACCAAATACTAATGTGACTTTGAGAGATTCCTTATACTAAACTGGTCATTTCAAATTAATTTCAGACCGGTAAAGAAGCGTGCCTAACCCTATAATCCTTAACAGCAGACTCAGTTAAGACTTAAAGCTTAACAATCAAATTATAGATTTATTTTGTTTGTTTAAAAACCGGCTAACCAGATCGATGAAATCTTTCTGTGAAAAAGAAAATATTGTATTAGAAGTATAGGCCAAATTAGCTTAAACAATGTTTAAATGAAAATAAGATAAAAAATCCTTCAAAATTTCACTTTCAGTAAGAGAATGCAAGCCACTGTCGTTAATTGCCGTTGTCAATGAACGTAATAATACGAGAATTTCTGCTCCATGATAACACGAGCAAAATAGATCACCTATAAGCCGTCTCGCACTCTAGGATCTAGTAAAGCAAATTTTCTTTCTGTTCCAAGATGTAAGACAAAAACGTACATACGGGAGAGAGGCCGGGCCTTTGCGGTCGCTGCGCCCAATCTATGGAACGGCCTGCCAGTCAAAATCAGAGAAGCAGAAACATCGGGTTTTAAAAGTCAATTAAAAACGTTATTATTTAACACTGAAGTCTTTTAACTTCAGACATCTTGTAAGTACTAATATATTCATAAGTTTGTATAATATAATAGCTCCAGTTTTTGTTGTAATTTAACTGTAAGAGCGTTGAGACAGTGATTAAGTGCTCCCAAAGTGTATTTTATTTTATTACATAATTAATATAACCGAGTTTTTTCCCTTGCAGCTCCTAAGAGCGCTTTGCTTCTTGCACAAGAACCGTGTTGTTCACAGAGACATAAAACCCGACAACGTGCTGTTAAACTATTGGCAAGACGGCAGCGGCGACACAAGAGTTTCCGTAAAACTTGCAGACTTCGGATTGGCGCGCAAACTGCCACGTGACCTTAACGTCATAGACTGTGACGCAAGCGGTGCTCCACTCTTTCTCGCCCCAGAAACAATTCTAGAGGAGCCAATCGGAAGACTTGTTGACATGTGGGCCTGCGGAGTAATACTTTATCTTCTTCTTGTCGGTTACCCTCCATTTTGGAACAATAACGACGAAAAACTGTTATTGAGTATTCTGCAGGGTAAATTCTCAATGCCATCACCTTACTGGGACAATGTCTCAGAAGATGCGAAAGATCTCATCCGTAAACTCATTGTCTTGAATCCCGAGGAGCGTCTTACAGCCGCACAAGCGTTAAAGCACCGTTGGTTCAGCGCTAAGCAACAGACAACTGTCGTGACAGTCACAGACGAGGAGTTTGCAAACTCTCCTGTTCGAAAGTTGTCGCCAGGGTCGCACAAGAAACATTTCTTTGTTGTGGCGTGCGGTATTCGCGCCATGTTGAAGTTCCGCCACTTGCGCGTGAGGCATGGCCAGGGTAGACGCCTGTCGCTCGATGCGCAGTTGAGCGTTGATGGCACAGAATCGGTGAATTCTGATATAGAAGACGTCTCGGAAGACTCACAGCAACTGGAAACCATCTGCATGTTGCAGGAAAAGGAAGATGTTTTTGAGGGAGGTGAAGGCAAGCAGGTGCGGCACGCAGATTCTATAGAGAGAGAATTTCAAGAGATATGCAAAGAGTTACAAGATGAATTGAACTTTGGTGATGTTTCCACTGAAATCGAACACTAACTTGTATTCGAGATTAACGAAGAAACGAGTGACTAATGAAACCTGTCTCTTCTGAAAATAACGCACCTTGAGGTGTATAATGTTACTAGTGTTACCGTATCGATTATATGGTGGAAATGATAAGAATTTGTAAAAAGCAAGGACTTCAAATCCAGTTCAACTAAAAGTATTGAATGGTCGTTAAGGTTTTCCAAATACTCAAAAAGTGAACTCTGGGCTCGAAATTCTTGAAAAATGTTTCGGCTCCATTGATTAGCTTACGCACGCTTTAAGATTTAGCACTTGTCGTTAACGCTTGCAAATTAGGGGATAAGACCCAGCCATCTCATGCAAGTAAGTTTTAGACCATTCGGTAAATTTCAATGGAAAGCACTCCCATTTTGGTTTGTAAAAATTGGCAAAATTAACAATGTTTGACGAGGAAAAACTGCTAAGTACGAAATACAGGACTGTTATATTTATTTACTACTTTATGAGCCGAGAAAACAAATCCAGAATTATATTTTTTGTAGTATGCATACGATTTACAATTCCAAGGTTGAACCATCCACCAGTCACTTCGTCCATGATCATTTTGTAATGTAATTTGTTATTGAAAGACAACTAAATTCCTCTATTAGTTTATAAAAAGTCTAACTTACTCATTAATTCTCTTGTTCTGGTTGATTAGTATTAAACGTTAACCGTTGATTACCTAATTAATGAATTGATACGTTTTTTGCCATTTATTCATTCGTTTCCTCAATTATTCATTCATTCACTCACTGATTCTTTCATTCACTCATTGTCCATTCATTTTTTTTCATTATCTGAGCCAAACGGACGAAAGTCATTTTTAGCTTTCAATACCTAAGATCGAATGATTACACGGCCAAAGACGGTTTCAGTTCTTTAAAACACCGAAGTATAATTGAAACTGAGAAAAAACACTGCTGCAACTTAAAGCATTTGTGTAAAATTATATAAATTATTCAATATTAAATGTCAGCTAATAAAGGAAACAAACTGATTTACGAGACGGATTGTAGCTCAGTCAATGCAAGTTAGTCAAAAAAACTTAAAACTTGTAAGCAGAGTTGATTCTGGTGAAAAATGCTTGTCCTTATATTAAGAAGTTTCGATCACTTCAGTGGCCTTCCTCAGCCAATTATTACTCTTAACAACTTGACATGTCCTTAATTTAAACAATTACAGGCATAAACTGTACATTCTGCCGAATATAAAAACAAACAAACAAAAGAGTTACTGTTAACTCATCAGCAGGATTCCCAAACTGTGTGCAATTCCACAATTGGTTTCGGCTCCATTAAATCCTGTACCAATTGTAGAATAACTTAGGAGGAGCCACCCACTAAGTGGCACAGTAACTGAACAACGTTACACCATAAACCCGCCTATAAGAACCTGTAATGTCACTAACATTATTAATTTCAACTCCATTGACACTGTTATTTGTAATGTCACTAACATTATTAATTTCAACTCCATTGACACTGTTA